>OZ014448.1:587220-619641 GCA_963966035.1 Acleris laterana
TAGACAACCTTAGTTTATTAACAGATGTGTTGACGGGGCACTGCCCGCTCAACATACACCTGACGGTAATAGGAATCAGACAAGACTCCCGCTGCCCACATTGTGAAAAAGAGGAAACAAGCCAGCATGTCCTAGCCGAGTGTGTCATGTACTCGTCACTGAGATACCGCACATTCGGAGGACAGGCTATCTAACGAGGCACTAAAAAGCATAAACCTACGGGACGCACTTCTGTTCTGCAGGAAATCGAGAAGATGGGATCCATGCTGGATGGGAACGTCGCCGGGCCAGTAACCTACGGCTCAACCACGGGGAACTGGGCGGAATGACCGGGAGACTGATCGACCGCCCGCCTGATCCGGCCGGGCGTCCCCACTCATCATCATCATCAAAGTAGACAAAGTAAATTTTACCCCGTTTGGTCTCCCTGTGGGAGGTTCTGTTGAGAAGGTTCATGTGTAGTTAATTCAGGAGGTACTAAAGAGACTTGAGAATGACAAGGATACAGAGTGTACAGCTCCTCGCACTGCGCACACGCGCGCCGCATGCCTGCCGCCCTGCCTGCACGCACACACTCACCAGCGCGAGCCAGTCCCGCTCGAAGAGGGCGCGCTGCGGCTCGCGGCCCATGAGCCGCGCCGCGTCCGTGTACAGCTCCTCGCACTGCGCACACGCGCGCCGCATGCCTGCCGCCCTGCCTGCACACACACACTCACCAGCGCGAGCCAGTCCCGCTCGAAGAGGGCGCGCTGCGGCTCGCGGCCCATGAGCCGCGCCGCGTCCGTGTACAGCTCCTCGCACTGCGCACACGCGCGCCGCATGCCTGCCGCCCTGCCTGCACACACACACTCACCAGCGCGAGCCAGTCCCGCTCGAAGAGGGCGCGCTGCGGCTCGCGGCCCATGAGCCGCGCCGCGTCCGTGTACAGCTCCTCGCACTGCGCACACGCGCGCCGCATGCCTGCCGCCCTGCCTGCACACACACACTCACCAGCGCGAGCCAGTCCCGCTCGAAGAGGGCGCGCTGCGGCTCGCGGCCCATGAGCCGCGCCGCGTCCGTGTACAGCTCCTCGCACTGCGCACACGCGCGCCGCATGCCTGCCGCCCTGCCTGCACACACACACTCACCAGCGCGAGCCAGTCCCGCTCGAAGAGGGCGCGCTGCGGCTCGCGGCCCATGAGCCGCGCCGCGTCCGTGTACAGCTCCTCGCACTGCGCACACGCGCGCCGCATGCCTGCCGCCCTGCCTGCACACACACACTCACCAGCGCGAGCCAGTCCCGCTCGAAGAGGGCGCGCTGCGGCTCGCGGCCCATGAGCCGCGCCGCGTCCGTGTACAGCTCCTCGCACTGCGCACACGCGCGCCGCATGCCTGCCGCCCTGCCTGCACACACACACTCACCAGCGCGAGCCAGTCCCGCTCGAAGAGGGCGCGCTGCGGCTCGCGGCCCATGAGCCGCGCCGCGTCCGTGTACAGCTCCTCGCACTGCGCACACACCCGCGCCACCATGCTTTCTTTCATCTCATCTGCGAAACATACATCACATAAATTATCATTGTGTCAGACGAAAGTCGTCCGAGGGCGTCCTAGAATCGTCAACAGTGTTTTAACTCGGAAACTCATCATTAGCAGTAGGCCTAACATTTTGGTTTTCTATCGACTCGAAATATGTGGGGTTGACCAACCGATCGACGCGATCTGTCATTAGCGTACGTCTATCCTACGAGTATACCTACATTTTGTCGATTGTCGACAATCGCAAACTTAGCGTTATGCATTGTAATACAGTATTATTTTTTCCTAACTGGTTATAAAAAAAGGAAGAAAACGAAATGTTACGTATACAACTTTATTTGAGTTAAGGTAGGTTATGTAGGTTAACTAGATAAATTTTCTAAAATAAGGTAGATAATTCTGGGTTTTGTTGTTGTTTGGTCGATGTCGCTGGTAATACAATTTGATAGAACGTTAATACATTACAGCATCTTGACTAATTAGCACAAACGACTTAGTATGTGCACTTTACAAGTGCATGACGGTGTCGAGAAGTACACATGTTTACACACAAGACAACAGCAAAACCTAGCCCCGGGTGGCTTGCGTCTGTACACAGACACATAAATCAGAGCACCGTCCGTGTTTCACGTGTCGCGTACTTGGTATTTTTTATTATTACTAAGTATATCTTAAGGGTTTTAAACAATAAAAATATACCTACCTAACTCAAATAATGGCTTATATTCGGTACGAAGACCTAAGTACTGGGTCGGAAATTCATGGATTGCAAACACTATAATATACTTATGTGTTGTGTATTTTTAAGGATCACACGGTACTCAAAATATGCTGACAGACCGTAAATGCAGTGACGAATTAAGTTATGTCACTGCGTTTACGGTGCGTAGGCGTATATTGAGCACCGGTGTGGTTGAACCTTAACTTCTGTGTGTACACTGAAAAAAAGCATTTAACCGATAAAACACGAACATTCAATTATTTTCACCATGAAGGCCGATAATGATCGAAATGGTAAGTAATTTATTACTGGTCTAAAAATATAAATTAATTAAAAAGTAATGTGCAATCAGTTTCTGATTTTTATTCTCAAGTGTTATTTGCTCTGCTGTGTGTATACTCCATACCAATTGACTTGTCTTATTTAGTAAACAATTTATAACCTCAAAATGCATCATTTTTGGCTAAAACGGCCGTTTGCTGCTGAATAATGCAAATAGAGACCACATTTTGCACACCATTTTCCTGAATTTAATCATGGATAGTTTTTTTAATGACATAATTGTTAATTTAGGCAAAAGGGGAGCATTTTGAGGTTATAAAAGTGTTTACTATATAAGACAAGTCTATTGGCATGAAATTTAGTTGGAATTTAATTTTCTTTAGTGTATTTGAGACTATACAAGTAACTATGAATGGTAATTCGGCTCATTATCCTCATTCTTATCTTGACCGGCGATTAGGTCGGCAGTCATTACTCTCGGGTTTGTCAAGGTCGCCTTTTTGATTAATAGACAATGCCCGGACCTGCGCTGTTCGCATCCACCATCCAGCTACCGTTTCTAGTCGGTAAAACAGTTTGTGGTTGACTAGAGTTTTACGAGTAGTTTCTATAATTTCTTCATGTTCCATGTCGATTTCCGCAACTACCGAAGTCTGGTAGTAACGGAACTAACTTGATAAGCAGAGCCCATTATATGTTTAGTTTAGGTTTTATCATATTGCCATGATAGGTCTGTATACACAAGGAAGAATGAAAATGGATTAATTATTATCAACAGTTTTATGAATATTTCCCTGGCAATAGATAAGCGTAGTGGTTCCCTGTATTGACTCATCGAATCACATATCAACGTTAAATGGACATAATTAATAGACTGGCGGAATTAACTTGATAAAAGAATTCTTATTACTATTGAGAAACTTGCTGGCATTATTCTGCCCTTCTAAATAAAAAGGACGCAAATGCCATTTGATAGTCAAAGCCAATTTAACCTTCTGTCATGAGAAAGAATGCGCCTTTTTTCTGAGGGCAGCATTATCATGTCTTGTTGGGTTTCGCGCGTTTAAAAAGGCTGAACTTTTAAAGGATATTTAACTTAATAGCGCAAATAGTTTTGCCCACGACTTCATCCGCATGGAAGTCGTAATACTGTCCGTCTCCGGGATATGAGCTATCCCTGTACCAAATTTCAAGTCGATCAGTTGAGGCGTTGAACCGAGAAGGCGGAACAAACAAACAAACACACTTTCTGATTTATAAAAAAGGACTGTTCCGTTGCAATCTGTGCAAGTGCAGTAAATTGTCATTTTGATTGAAATCGAACCTCTTTATAGTACCTAATCGAAAATGTTCAATTCGCACATGTATTAATTTAAATATATCACATCTTTTTTATCGATATCAAATCCCTAGAACTTGCCCCGAGTTATCCCTGGTATCATGATGAATATGATGATAGTTAATTTTGCGAAGTTATATAAAAACGCGTTCGATTTAATAATATTCCGCGGTAATTTGTAGTTATATCGATAAGTGATAGGTGGTTAGTGTAAAGAAAAGCATCATTATTCGAATGTGTACGTAACCCGGTGACCACCCCAGCCGATAACAAGACGACCGACAGTAGACAAAGTTACATAAACAGAAAAATAAATTAAGTGTACAGTATTCCCAGCCTCTTTATACCGTTCGGCTGGCCATCGCTATATTCGCTTGCACTCGCAACTGACAGTATATTTGTCACTCGTGTGTCATAGAAAAACGAAGATGGCCGATCGGTATTAAGAAAATGGTGGTACTGTAGGTGATAAAATTATGCTGTTGATGATGATACACCATAGTAACAATAAAGAAAGTTAGCACACGGGCCACCTGATAGTATTTAAGTGGGATCTGACGTCCATAGACCTTTTATAACCTACATTCACAAGACTACAACCCTACGATGACCAAGGTTAGGAATGCCTCTATGCCTATCATTTCCGGTTGTCGTATCCCCGCACTGGAACACAACAATGCGGACACCGGTGCTTGGCGATAGGTTAAAGGATCAATATTTAAGGCGACACGAGTATTGTAAAATTCAACACGTTAGCAAATTTAATAATGTAAGGGCGTTTTCACTAAAAAGTGTACCAAATTAAAGCAGCGACCACACCAATGCTTAAAAAACGGTCACGGTACGAAATCGCAGTGACGCGTCGTATTAGCACCGTTTTTGACGCACTTTAACTAGCAACTTTAACTTTGTCAGTTTTGTGACGAAAATTAGCCATACAATGCGGCCGTCAATATATAGCTAATTTTCGTCACAAAACTGACAAAGTTAAAGTTCCTTAATTTCAGTCCTTAATTGGGTACACTTTTTAGTGAAAACGCCCGTAAGTAATGTAAAGGGTTCAATACTTTAGAAATAACATTGCGCTTTCAGTTAGGGTATTGGGTATTGTTTGATCAAATATGATGCACAATAGATGCACTTAATTACTGTCTAGTAAATAAGTGTTATCGTAATGATGAAATTATGATATCATGCAATTTGTTAAAGTAAAAGGTCTAAGTTAGTTGGTGTGTATGTGCACTCACCGCGGATGCACTTGTACGCGATCACCTCCTGCGCCTGCGCCAGCATGAGCGCGGCGAGCGCGGCCAGCGTGTCCGGCTGCAGGTCGGGCGTGGGCTCCTGGTGCACGCTGCTCATCACGGTGCCCTTCATGTGCGCGAACACCCCCGCCGCTTGCTGCAACACATCACCATCGTAAACAGGAGTCCTTTCTGTAGTTATAACTATCTAAATCTATCTTTGGGTCTCAAAAAGTCTTTTTTTTGACCGTGGCACCCTGGTAATTTATTTCTTACTACTACTTACCAAAAAACTTCCGAAATATTTTATTTATAAATGTTTTTATTCCCTACAAGTTTTTTGAATGTGCAATAGAATAAATTCAAGATATTGGTGCCATATGTACAGTGCGACACAAACGAGTAGAAATTAAATGAGGGCGCCACTTTCTACGTAACCGTCATATTTTTGACGTAAAATGCTTAAACATGGCAATAATTTAGTATGGTTTTATTTTAGTTCCATTTTATTTAATTTCTACTCTTTTTTGTTGCACTGTAATATGTCGTTAGTTCAGTAATAATAAGATTTTCGACAGGGTTTCATGGCCGAACGAAAGTTGCACTTAAACACCATTGTACAGTCGACGCCATAAATATGTTTACACTTTAGTACCTCGTCACTTTACCCGCTATGACAATTTCAAATGGCAGTTTAAACATGACGCTAAATAGACAAGGTACTAAAGTGTAAACATATTTATGGCGTCGACTGTACCTACCCAATTACATTATGTGTCAAATTTTAACGAGACATAAGGAAAACGATTCGTTTCTTGAATATAGGAACCGGGCATAAGACGCCAAAACACAGCGCTGAGGCAGCCCGTTCCCATGCTAAAGAACGTTCCAAAAGTGTGTTAGAGGCCATTTCATCGTGCGCTTGCGGATTTATTTATTTAATATAATTTCTACATTAATACACACATTGGTCACAGATGATGTTAACAGCAAGTTAATTTGTGATTTGACTTACATCTTACTTAATGTATCTAACGTCATATGCTTGTGTAGCAACAAGAAAACCTTGTAAGAGGCAATAATTATTTTTTCAACACTGCTTAAAAATATTTTTGATTACATTTCTCGATGACGATCTTGGCCAAGAAAGCGGTCTACCAGTTTTGACAAAAGTTTCTGTGAGATCTAATTACTCGTATCCCTAAAGTTGACACTTGTCACTGTCATAATATTATTGCAAGGAAAAATCGAACTTGTTGTATCATGACGTGCATAAACTTCAACGGTAGGGTGGTAGACCACATTTTTGTCCGACTGTAGTATTGTACCTGGAACAGCTTGGCGGCCTGCTTGAGCGACTCCTCGGTGTCGAGCGGCTGCTGCGCCGCCAGCATGCTCTGCAGCGCGCCGATGTTGAACAGCACGCACACGCGCTCGTACGCCAGCGAGCTCACCGCTGCACAACACACGCACCGCGTCAGATACCCGTGTACGGTCGCGAGCGTTAATTTGGGACCCATTTTAAGAAAAATATGCTTGAAGTCGTCAATGTCATTAGAGATGTCAAGTCATTTGTAACTTTTAGGAAACTCAACCTTATTATTGTAGAATGTCAGATTGACTTTGGACCTAAGGTGGGTACCAAATTAAATCTCGTGACTGTACTACCGGCTGTCGGCAAACTCGTGTGGCGAGCATACCGTCAGTTGCGAGTGCAACTTGGATAGCATTAGCCAGCTGATCGCAAATTCATTTTTTTGAACGCCGTATAATAAACACAAAATGTGTCACTCACACGCTAAATGTCTGCTATGCTATTCAAATTACAACTTAATTGATACGAAACAGTTTTTAATCTTGAACTTGTGTCGGCTGGTGGCGTCAATGGTGAGACACTTTCAATTGTCGGCTAGAGCATACTGTGGCGTTCAAAAGATTAAGAAGCTGGAAGTACTGTATAGTGTTGACAAACCACGAGGTGCAAAGTTAATTTGAGTTGCGGCGCAATTTATGCACGGTTTCGTACGTAAATCGAAGTAAAAGGTCGCGATAGCGTGGATTATAAACGCTTTAACATCATGAAAGTAACAAAAACAAATCACCACCACAAGGTTGTAAGCCCTAGTACACTATGAGTTGGACCTGTAAGCCTCCAGTGTACCCGTCGTAGGTCCGGGTACCCGTGTGCCAAGACATGGCCAAGACAGAAACAGCGGCATTTCCATTCTCTTATAATATAGCGTTTTTAATGGCTAAAGACACGCCTCGTAACTAAATTTGACGTTGCAAGACTAACGCTAGCGTACGGAAAATTAAGTAGTGAAATGGGTCGTTGAAGATTGAAAACTATGTATATTTTTAAGCAAATTCAATCTGCTGCAAAAAGTTCGACTTTTGACAATAATATTTACTAGTTTAGAGAGAATCTCTCATTACACTTTTGAGAAGGTGGTGTAGCAAATGTGATTAGGTAGATCAGTTCAGTTCGTGATATAAATCGGTCGCATTTCTCCCAATTCATCATTTTAACCAAACGAACTTATCATTTTCCGAGTTGCTTGTCTACCTAATATGAAATAATAATTACACTGAAAAATATTTGACTATGTAAAATCAGATCTGAAAAATTATGAACGAGTAGAAATGGACTGGAAAATTTGCTCCGCAAAATAATCTAGTTGGGAAAACTGATTGATACAATCGCAAAGATACTCACTGAGGCTCATCCGGCCACCGAAGATGGACCCGCGGTCAAAGGCGTCCTTCCACTTGAAGGGCACCTGCACCTCTTGCGGGGGCACCTTGCCCTCCAGCGACACCAGCTGGTCATAGTAGCTGCAGACAGACCTCTTGTCAATAAACAGTACATACAAACTAACGAGAAGTTGAAAATATAATAGTTGATTTGCACTTGTCTAATGATTTTAACTTAGGTGCCATAATTCTGCTGACACATATCCTGATACAGTTCTATGAAGTTTTCAGTGTATAGTGGGAGATCTTAGGTCCTGCACCTTGCATTTTTGAGACAAAGCAAATCCCTTGGACCAGGTGTTCCTGGGGGTGATCTGAGCTGATTTAGCCCGGGTGCCCAGTGGTACCCCCCCCCAGGTGGGCAGGGGAGGGGGGGGAAACTGCATCCGGCGCGCCTCACTCTAAATTTAATATCTCCATACATCTAGCAACTATTTCAAGTTTGGTGTCTTTTTCTTATAATTCGAGGACGAGGAATTCATTTCTGGAACAAACATTTAACCCACCCATACAAAAAAAAGGAGAAATTCAAAAATCAAAAATTTTTTTTACATTTTTTTTTCCGATTTTTTTCTTTTTACTTAAAACTATGGTGATTTGCTTCATAAAATAATTACTAGTTAATAGCCCAGTTATCTTACTATATAAAAAAAATTACTTGTCATACATTTTTGTTGAAAACTGTGTTAAAAAAAATATTTTGTGCCGCGCGGCGTTATCTTGCTGAGTTACGAAATGATGAATGGCTCTGGTGATAATCTTTCCGCGGGCCGGATTAGATGGGCTCGCGGGCCGAACCTGGTAGTTTGGCGACCCCTGGCCTAAGGTACTATAGGAATACTCTTGCAGCCGCGGTACGGTCAGCCGCACCATGTTGAGACAACTTTTCGTAGGCAGCCCCCTCTCGGCCATATTGCATAAATATACAGGGTGATCAATTGAAATAAGTCACAGACCGGGGAATTCGAAAACTAAAAGTAAGATAATCTGTTTTAAGGGACCAAGGCCTTGATTTTGGATAAGACGTAATACAGCATTTAAAGGTTTCGCCTTGGTATTGGAAAAGGGAATCGAACCAAGTACTTTTCCCGAATAAGCATACATCGTTTTATTGCTGTTTTTGATAGCGCAAAGTGGTAAGCAACGATTAACATTGGAGCAGCTGTTTCCAAAATGAACAAAATTAAGAGAAATTATGCATAAAAGGCCAACCGCTGGGTTTGTTTCCCGGTTAGTTACTACGTAGGTATGTTTTATTATTTAAATCTCTAAATGAAGATGTTGCCTTTTAAGGGTTACTTTTCCGAATGGAGACCAACGGGACCATAATAATATGTATTATTAAGGAAGATTAAGATCAAGAAAGAAAAAAAGAGTGAAATAATAAAGAGGTACCCACCCATACAAGAAACGTTTTATTTCAACGCATTTTTATTTTTGCTGTTTGGTAAGAACAGTAAAACATATACAAGCGCCAAATTTGGTATGATTGTATGACAAACCCTGAAGAAAAACAACCAAAATATGGTCACTTGTGTGAGTTGGATCGCGTGGATTCGATTCGAAATTGAATTCAAATTGGAATATAATACGTAATGTGCGGCGGTACGGAACCCTCGGTGCGCGAGTACGACTAGCACGCGACCGGTTTTTTCACAATCAAGGCCTTGGTTTCTAACAACATAATAATACCCTCTAACTTATCGTTTTCAATTTCCCCATATTGACTGACCCATTTTGATTGCTTGTAAAGTAAAAGTTCTACCATAGCATAGGATAATCCCATATTCAGTTATTATTTTAATTTTAAGTTTATTTCCCCTTATTTCCTTTTATAATTACAGGAAGTATTTTTTTTATTACCTACTTGCGTATGTAGAATAAAGTTTAAAATTGAATGCGTCCCTTATACTAAATCTGACGGCGTGTACCTATTTCGGCGCGGGCCGCCGCGCGGCACAAAATATTTTTTTTAACACAGTTTTCAACAAAAATGTATGACAAGTAATTTTTTTTATATAGTAAGATAACTGGGCTATTAACTAGTAATTATTTTATGAAGCAAATCACCATAGTTTTAAGTAAAAAGAAAAAAATCGGAAAAAAAAAATGTAATTTTTTTTTTGATTTTTGAATTTCTCCTTTTTTTTTTATGGGTGGGTAAAATGTTTGTTCCAGAAATGAATTCCTCGTCCTCGAATTATAAGAAAAAGACACCAAACTTGATATAGTTGCTAGATGTATGGAGATATTAAATTTAGAGTGAGGCGCGCCGGATGCAGTTTCCCCCCCCCCTCCCCTGCCCACCTGGGGGGGGGGTACCACTGGGCACCCGGGCTAAATCAGCTCAGATCACCCCCAGGAACACCTGGTCCAAGGGATTTGCTTTGTCTCAAAAATGCAAGGTTCCCTTAGAAATCGGGACCTAAGATCTCCCACTAGTAGCCCCTTTCACACTTTCTTTTATCAGAATGCAAAAACAGCAACCCAGTGGTCACCGATAGTAGGACCATTGAAATCAATGTCGCTATTGCCTAACACAGCTTTCGATTTTCAAAATGAAAACAATTGCGATTGCAAGTGTGTTAGGCAATAGCCCCTCAGGTTTACAAATGTGTGCCATACCATATTTTAAACTTAATTTAACAAGCTGAAGAGAGTTAAAATACAACAAATATACCTATTTTACGCGATGGCCAGTAAGATCACCTGGTAGGATCCCCTACGTACAAAATTAATAGGTAGGGGATCCAACCAGGTGATCTTACTGGCCATCGCGCTATTTTATACACATTTATACAATTTGAAGTTAATCCTTGTAAGCTGGAACTCATGTATGACAGTATTCAGTAACAAGTAAATATTGGGAGTTGATGATTCATGCCTTAACAAGAATATCCAATGAAGAAAGCATAGCTGATATGCGTAAGCATGATCAGACTTAAGCAATTAATAATATGGCCAAAATTGTTTAGGCAATAATAAGTATGAATGTGTTGTGTTGAATTATGTTTTGCAGGATGTCATTTTTTTTTATATTTTGTCATACATACAAATCTCATTCCTTAACACTGAATTAACAGTAAGACAGCTAATTATTTTGGGCTATTATAGCTCAATAAATTACCCATGTAAGTGCACCATAAGAAACAAATAATGACATCTTTTACACACACTGTTGAAAAATTCAAAAGTCCCCAATTATTAAGTGGCACTTTAGCCCCAGGAATTCTGTGACCAACTCAAGCACTTTCAAGTGCATTTGGTTCTTGGTATTTTAAATATACCAGCCGTGTAGTACCATAACACACCAGACACCACATTAAATGGAAGAAAGAAGGGATAAGTTTGCCTTTGTACTTGTTTTTTTTTTGTTATATTGCCTGTGTTTTCTTAAGAATAAAGAAATGTAAGCTTAATTATCTTTTAAATTTTTTACACTACTTTGGTGTTTCAATTACATATAAAAAAAAACAAAATGGGATGAAAAGTAAAAAACATATCTGTGAACAAGAGCTTTTTTAGCAAAATTGTTTAATAATATAACAAAATGAAAATAAACAAAAGTATGAACACTGCTATTATCATTAACTTTAACCTTTACACATTATTATCAACTGATTACAAAATAATAAACAGAGGTACAGTAAAACAACCACTACGGCTTACTGATGTACCTGCGCAGATGTAATTTTTTTGAAGCACTGGAAAAAATGAGCGTTTCGTGGTTGTCTTCTGTGCTATTGGTTATTAGTGACGCCATGTTGTCGCGCATTCAGTCAGCTTTCAAACGTATGTGAGTGATAGGGAAAAACCAATAGATGAAAAATTATGCATGTATTATGCACAAAATCTTGGAAATTGAAATGTAATGTTAAAAATAACTCAGGTTGCATGTCTCTGGCCAAAATAATGAGATAGGAACCAATTCATTAACCTATGAAAACATAAATCCAACATGGTGATGATCTTTGCGACCGAAACCAACATACTACTAGTAGGTCTTTACATTGTTACTTAATTACCTGTATATATTTTAATGTATGATTGTATGTGTTCTTAAATAAATAAATAAACAATAATAATAATAAATAAGACCATATCAAAACAAAGTTTTTATACCAACAAGACAAATATGGCAAAAGGCTGCTAAATTAAGATGTCAAATGATTGCACAAGAATAATGAATTAATAAAATACCTAATAGCTTAAAACCATGCCAATGGTTGCTCTAAGATTCAGGGCCATGATATCCTTTGAAAAGGACATTTGCGGAAGCAAGATTACTTTTAATCCGAATTCTACATGAATCTAAGATATCGAACTTAAGATCTGAATAAACAACAGTAATAAAGGTAAGGGCATACAAATAAACACCAGCTGGGCCGCGGCTGCGCCTTACACCGCCTTTGTTTACAGAGGGCGATGACATCTCTCTCCACATTTACCATATTTTTCACCTCGTTGGACGAAAATTTAATTGAATCAAGAAATAGGCGCTTAATCGTCGTCATGATTCAGAGGCGGCTAGTGAATGAGTCATTACGTACTTGTAAATAACATCGAGCGAGGCCTTGTCGTACAGTTTCCACACAGCATCACTGCGCAAGCGTGCGAGCTCCGTCAGCGCCTCGGTGAAGTCTTCAGCTCCCTCAAACGTGGCCTGCAGCAGATTCTTTAGCGGTTTCACCAGATCTACGTCAGAAGACTTTTTCAGCGGGACGAACAACAATTCGGCCATAGTTGTGGCTGCAACTGTCTGTCAGTCACTTGCTGTGCTGACAGCTAAGTGACAACTAGATACTGCTAGGCTAGTGCTGCGGCTCGTTGACAATCTATTTTGTCATAATTTAGTCGATGCTCATTTTTTTTACATGGCAACTCTGACAATTTTGCAAAAGTTTACATAGAAAATAAGTGAAACTCCATACGCGATACCGTGAGCTAACGCCCTACTTTGAAAAATGAAGTTCGAAGTTATGTTAGTGTGGGTTCTGGAGGTAAGATAAATGATACCCACTTGTACACAATGAATTTACTATTTAATCTATACATATAAAAGGTACCTCTAATATAAAACTAACAAACGCTCGCGACGGAGTCGGTTCGGAGCGAACGCTGGACGCGGCGGAGAGAGTGGCGTGACCAAGCGCTGTGGCCGTCTCGCTGGAACTGGAACTAGCACAGATTATAGGATATGTGGGAACTAGTAGTTGGTGATGGGCGGCGCGCGCGCTGGTTGCTAGGCGCACGAGTCGGTTGCTAAGCATTGTAAGCATGGCCGCCGCGGGTATAGTCTTTATTATTTCTAGCGAGCCGATCTTCTACACAAA
Source organism: Acleris laterana (assembly GCA_963966035.1). Classification (NCBI taxonomy): domain Eukaryota; kingdom Metazoa; phylum Arthropoda; class Insecta; order Lepidoptera; family Tortricidae; genus Acleris; species Acleris laterana. Next base: position 600,409 of record OZ014448.1, read on the forward strand.
GGCCATTGTTTGTGTACAATACTAGAGTCTGGCCAACGAAAGCTGAGACTGGAAAATAGCGGCAAATTTAAAAAATCGGCGTGTTGCAACACCGCGTATAGTGCGAAAAAACAATAATAATACTTGAACAATAAAATAAATTTGTAGAATATAAATTGTTAGAAAGGGATACTTTATGGATGATGGATCTTAATTATAATTTAGTTACTAGTTATTAGGGGTGTCGCCAGTGATACTATATTTTGCAAAAAACTAAAACACTGATTGACATGGCGTGCTATTCGGTTGAGGGCTTTTTTATGAATATGTCTCGTTAGGCACTTGTCCCACCGCCGGCGAGCAAGCGATTAGCTATCGACTATTTTCTCGCTCAAGAAACGAACAAAAAATAAAGATCCCGTGTCAGTAAAAGGGACACGTATATTAATAGTTGATCGTTGGCTGTTTACACTGCCGGCGAATACTCTTTCCACTAATTTGTCGAAACAAAAAATATAGATCCCGTGTCAATAAAAGAGACACAAATATTAATAGTTGATCGCTGGCTGTTTATTCATGACTATCATGATGGTGGTAGAAGTTAAAAAAAAGAAATGTGATATTACTGCTACAGGAATGTACAGTATCAAAACAAGGTAAATAAAAAAAAACATATAAAAGACCAAAATATTTTATTTTGTTTTTAAAAAAAAAACATTGGCACAGAATTAAAACAAAAAAAAATTGAAATCATGAATCATAATTAAAGTCTGATTCCAAAAATTCATATAATGACTCTTCCGAACTACTTGATTCATCTCGCACATTTATTATAAAACGTTCCAACTCAACACCTTCTGTTATATGGTCTCTTTGCTTGTACTTATTTTCAACATGAATGACATGGTCAGTCATGGTTTTCCAGTCATCGGCAGTTATGCTTGCAAATGACTCTTGTATTAGCTTTTCTGTATCTGCTGCCGACAATCCAATATTTTTCTTTGCTATCTTTCTCTTCGCTTGACTCCATATTAGTTCTATGGGGTTCAGATCACAATGATATGGAGGGAGACGCAAAACTTCATGTCCATTTTCCCTTAAAATTTCATCTGCCTCATATATAGGGTCCGGTTTGTATTTATCCACCAAGCACAACAATTCTGATTTATACAGATATTCTTCAAAGGGTATATTATTTTCATTGAGCCACTTTTGTATGTCTGCCTTCAGGTTTACCGTTGTTGGCGGTTTATTTTTGCGAACGGTGTGATAACTGGCATTATCCATTACAACTACACTAGGTTTCCCCAAATTGGGTATAAGTTTTTGAACTAACCACTTGTTGAAGTTTTGGGAATTCATATCGTGATGGTAATCTGCCATTTTCGATTTAGTACTAAAAACTAACAGTGCATTTGGTACAAAACCGTTCTCATGTCCAGCATGAACCACAATGTACCTTTTTCCTGAGGAAATATTTTCAACTGCTCCGCTTGTTGATGGTCCTTGCCATGATTTTTTGGGTTTGTAATTCTTATGCACATAAGTCTCATCCAGATAAACAATTTGTTTTCCTGCAGCACGTTTTTCAGTTATTGTGCGAAGGAACCGATGTCTCCAAGCAGCAATATCATGACGCTCAATCAACAATGACCGCTCATTTTTATTTTTTTTGAATTCATAGCCATTAGACAGCAAGATTTGCCTAAGGGTTTCCCGGCAGCCACCAAACCCAATACTTGATTGTAATTCCCCCAAAAGACTCCGTAAGGTAGGAACCTCTTTCTTCACAATATAAAATTCATTTACTTTGTTTCTAATCGCATCAACATCAAAACTGTCCAAATTTGACACTGTAGGCTTGTGAGGACGCTTCTTGCCTGGAGTATTCCATACACCTCCATTAATTTTCCCCTCACGTTTAATTCTTTTAAGTGTTGTGACACTTACTTCTGCAAAACAAAAAGAAAATAAAGTCAATACATGATAATTTTTTTGATTTATTTTGTAGGTATAGAAGAATCATAGAATACCTTAACTCAAATTATTAGTGAATTAAGCCTTACGATAAATAAATATGAACTTGATGCACATACCCGTGAGTGAAGAAATTTCGTCCAGATATTGATTTTGTGTCCTTATTATGGCTTGTTGCTCCAAATCCACTAACTTTTCAACGACTTTTATTATTTCATTGACTCCTTCTATGTCTTCCATTTTAGTAACTGCAACAAAAAAAAAAATATTAACGAATATAAATGACAAATAATTCGCATGCTCATTCTTAATAATAAAAATAATCAAGGATCAAAATTACCAATGAGTTACTAACCTAAAAAGTCCATTATCGTACGTAAATATTCCTTTTTCTGAGCGAATTCAACATTTTTCTCTTCTTGTTTTTCATTAAACTTGTCTATTATAGTATGAAGTAACTTCCGCACAGTACTTTTAATCGTGGTATTCATGATGAACGCTAGAATTAATGCAAATATAACACAAACAAATATGAGTGAGTGACGAGCGACCTCTGTTTGACAAAGCTTTGACAGTTGCTTTATTGTTGCCATATCAAAAGTTTCGAAAATATCTCAGTGTCTACTTTCATTAGCCAGACTCTATTATCTTTCTTTGTGTCCGTAACCGCAAGCCGATTACATACAAAAAAGTTAGAACTACATTGAATGTCCATAGAATTATCAACCCTATTCTCTTAGTCAGTAGGTTTAAAATGTAAAGTGTCAGGATACAGATTATGTCTTTATTATTTGAACCGGTCTTATTCCCTACACAATATTACCATCTTCTGTCGCCAGATATAAAGACATATCTGTATCCTGACACTTACATTTTAAACCTACTGACTAAGAGGATAGGGTTGATAATTCTATGGACATTCAATGTAGTTCTAACTTTTTTGTAAGTAATCGGCTTGCGGTTACGGACACAAAGAAAGATAATAGTATTGTACACAAACAATGGCCATTGTTTAGAAGATCGGCTCGCTAGAAATAATAAAGACTATACTCTGTATTAGCCGGTCTAGTGCTATGGTAAAGCAGTGTGGTAAAGATTGAGTCCGCCTCATTAGTTTACCTTTCTCTACGGAATGAATACAAACAAAAAAGCTAATAGAATATAGATAAGTGTTTATATCGTTTAAGATAATGTGTAACCAGTGTTACCACATTTAATCATCCCCCATTCGTATACAATCTACTTAATATACGAAACTGCTTTCTCGTTCGGTTTTAAAATCTTAAAATACTAAAAAAAAAAATATGAATAAAACTTTAATGGTGTACCAAAAAGTTTGAACCAGTCCGTATCGTCATCGTTTTTTTATGTCTTACTTTTGGTCGTCGAAGATCGTCACTTGACATACCGTGAAATAGAGGTACTTGTGGGCATTTCAGGGAAAACAGGGAAGAGCTCGGTGGAATATTAACATTGACAAAACAACCTATATACAATTTACTAATAAAAATGCACGTAAATTCACCCTATCTGTTAATCTAGCAGGTCAAACAATTTGTGAATCCAATCAGATAAAGTTTTTGGGTATAAGTTTAGATGATAAATTCTCATGGAATGAACACGTAACCAAATTGTGCAATAAAATTAACTCTTTTGCGTATGCTCTGTGGCGACTTCCAAAAATCGCATCCAAGGAAATCGCGATTCAGGCGTACCATGGTTTTGTTTGTTCCCAACTTCGGTACGGAATTCTCCTATGGGGAAATTCATGCCAAGCCAAACGAGTGTTGATAGCACAAAAGCAGTGCATCAGAGCTATTTGTGACGTCGATACTTTTACCTCGTGCAGGCCACTCTACAGGAAACTAGAACTGCTTACAGTGCCATGCATGTATATATACGAGGTATGTTTATTTGTAAAAGTCCACAGCTCGATTTTTAAAACAAAAAAAGACATTTGTAAATTCAATACACGTCACCCTAGCAAACTCGTGATACCTGTCAAACAGACGAAGTTGTATAGTCGGAACACGTATAGCATGTCAATTAAAGTTCATAACTATTTACAAGATGACATGAAGAAATTACCACTGAAGTTATTTAAGAGTAGACTTAAGAAATGGTTGATAAAGGAATGTTTTTACTCAGTCGAAGAATATTTTGACTATTTTAAATAAAAATTATGACATGTGAATTATCTACTACTTAATTGATTGTTTTTCTGTTGTTACTTTAATTATGCGGTCTCAGCTCGATTTAGAGTTTATTTGACACATATAAATCTTGCATGCCAGTTTCTGGTTAAATGTGCGAAACTTGTACAACTTTATTGCCATCTTTATGTACCACATTTTATGCGAAATAAACATATTTGTGTTTGTATTTGTATTGTAAGAATAATCACGCGATGACGGCTCGTCGTAGATAGTATCAAAAAACGCTGCATCGGTTTGGCTGAGGAGAATAAAAACACATCTACGATATGATCAGCGGTGATTAATCTTGGATTTATGCTTATGATCCAGATTCCAAGCACCAGTCGACTGTTTGGGTCTTCCAAGATGAGCCAAATCCGACAAAACTCATACGGTCTAGAAGTACTTTGAAGAAAATGGTCGCGTTATTCGTAGCAAACGCAGGTCACGTTGCCACTATTGTGCTACAAGTTCGTAAAAAGGTTAATGCTGTTTGCTTCCCACAAGTTATCGCAGAGTTCCAAAAAATATAACTGGAAACACCGAAAAATACTGCACCACGACAATGCAAGCTCTCACACTTCCCGAGTTGCCAAAGCGATTTTAAGCAAAGAATACGTCGAAATTCTGGACTGGGACTCCCTGGGATCTGGGACTTTTCGCACATGCGAAGAAGCTGTGAACGCATACAAATCGGTCATTTTGGCAACCGCCCTTTCAAAACATCGATTCTGTGATTGAATATTAAAATTTAAACTGCTCGCACAAAATAATCGTACAACTTGTGTGAAATCTGTGTTTCAAAGTAGGAAATAAAGCTTATAAAATTATGTTTATAACTCGTTGTTAAAATCTTTCATAGAATAAGGTCAAGCGTATGTCTCCGATTGCTATTTAATGCATAATATATAGTTGTTGATACACTTGATGATTACATGTTTTGTTGGTTTGTACTCCTGATTTTAAGGTTGTGTGGTGGTGTCGTAAGAATAACTTCTCTATCTGCATTAGTTTGTGAGCGGTTTTTATATATTATGTACCTCGTCCCGCCCGCACAAAGACGTTTTTGCCTGAGATATTGTGTACTCCAGTTCTATATACTCTAAGAACTTGAACCAACTTGAACAATAAAATTCTCCACAATAATTCAAAAGAACTTTAGCTTATTGGGAAGCTAGGTTGCTGTGAGAAGAAACTCCGGTTTTTTGTAGAAGTATATGATGAAATTTATTTACAAAAAGCGTATTCTTAAAGCTAACACATATATACAAATAGACTTCGAACTAACTAGGTAAATAATACCAAAGAATGAGAGAGGTCGAATCGAAAGTGAGACGGGGCGAAGGTGGCGTGATGTGCGCGGAGCGTGAGCGAGAGGTGCGCCAGAGTGGGACGGAGCGAAGGTGGCGTGATGCGCGCGCATGCACGCATTTATAAATAGGACTCGGACACGAAATTCGTTCTTTTCCGCTCCTGCCCGTCGAGGTGAACGCATGTCGCGTGAACACTGCTGCCGCCAACATCGTCTCAACATCAAGTGATCAGTCTTGTTTCGTTAAACAAACGTCAATCAATCAATCAGTCTTGTTTCCTTAAACAGGCGTCAACCAAAATCAATCTTTACTCCTACAGAACCAATGATATTGTAATAAATAAAACATTATTATAATAGAATTGCTAGAGAACACCGTTATTTCGAGCCCTCAAAAACTTAAAATATACCTATTTGAAAAAAAGAGGGGAATGAATGAGGGCGTTGTTCAGAGTAAAACTTAATGAATAAATAATAAATTAATTTTTCATCACACTTGCTCGTAAATAGTGTCCTAACATGCTAGAAAAATCGACCGTAAATCCAAAATAATACCCGGGGGCTTTTTTTTACCATTACGCCCTATCGTGCGTAATAGCTTCTTTTTAAAATATTATACGTGGACTCAAACTATCACAATGCCATCCGATATGAACTTTCATTCGAGATGAAATGTCAGTTGCATACAATTTCCTAAAAATCTCGCTTAGAAACTATTGATCTCGACTGTCACTAGAATCGGACTCCGAACCCGTTTGACATTATCTGTGGTAAGTCACAGACAATGATGTAGTCTGCCGAGACATATCCTATAATCTGTGGTCTGCCGCTAATAAGTTAAAAATATGATCTTTTGTCTGATTTTATTTCATTTCCTCGCAATTGTGATGAAAAACATTGTATGTTACACGGGTGGTAAAATAAATACAAACCTCGAGTCATTAAAGCCCTCAGCCTTCGGCTTCGGGCTTCTAACAGACTCGTTTGTAATTCTTTCTTTACCACCCTTAATACACAATGTACTAAACCCTCCCCGCTATAAACACAACTAAGAAGAGTTAGTTTTTCAATTCTGTTTCTTTAATGTATATCAATAATACAATTTGATTCAAATAAGGGATTATGACACAAAACTTCTGCTTGTTTGTTGCATTGTTACCAGGAATTAATCATGTCCTATTGACATCCTATCACGCTCTGTGGTTTTGCATTCGAGCACAAAATTTGAATCATACTTCAACTTTTTTTAATGTATATCAAAAACTAAAAAAAAAAACATTTATCTAAAATTGTCGGTGCAAAACAAAATAGTAATTATTATTCAACAAACATGAAAATGGGGCAGGGCAAAGTTGTAAGAGAATTGTAAGTATGATTATTGTTGTGCCTACTTACCTAGATGTTGTGCTGCTGGAAGCCTAAATTTTTGCCGTTGTATTTAAAATGTTCACTACGGTGGAAGGATAAAGCTTTTTACTACTGTGCTTCTTGGTATCTGTGCTAAAAGGCGACCAAAACAAACGTAAGTAGGTATAGATAGGGTGATAAATGTTGAGCATGCGCGGCGACCCCGCGTGCTGGCGCCTCGTGGCGCGGGGAGTGTGCCGGTCGCCCCGCGCGGCACCGCTTGTCTCTGCTCGCGACGCGCCCTGCTGCCAGCCAGCTCGACTGCATAGATCGCGCAGCCCTACATCCGGACATCTTCCCACTGGTAAACGCAGCTGCTTGCTCCACGCGTCCGGCAAGCTTGCCGCCCGCCCCGCGCCCCACTGCAAACTGTTGCTTCTCCAATCGATCGGAGTGTGCTTTTGTTTTGGTTGCGAGTGGCCGAGCGTGTCGTCTGATACGCACTTGGTCCTCCACCGCCACTACGCGTTGCAGCGTGCACCGAACGACCCTGCTAGCTTCAAGCATAACAGTAAGTACTCAAACACTATAATACTTCGACAAAATGCAACGTTTTATATAATTAATCAATGTTCAAAACTGAAGTTTGTTATGAATGTTGATGTAGCTCTCATTTCCCACTTACAAAGGTTACTCAACCCTAGCAAAGCTGTCAATAATTACCTAATACATTTGTATAATGCCGTTGCACAGTTGCTCGAAGGGGTTGCAATTGCAAGTCGGCGGTCGTGGGAACATCGCAGCAGTGGGCGACGTTAAGTCGATAGTTCGATGGCAGCCTGCCTAGGTTGCTTTAGTGCCCTTAGTGTCTTGGCAGTGTCGGCTGCCTAAGCTGCTTGGATGCACCTAGCGGCACGGCAGCATCGACTGCCTAACAGTCACCACTTCTCTGCAGCAACTTTGCCTCACGGGTTGTTAACCTTCAATTGCTGGCCTCGAGCGGTCGCTTCCGTGGTTTAATAATTAATAGCTAACGATCCAATAGCACTTTGTCCTTGGTAGTTGAGGCAGGTTTTCCTATTAATGTAATTTGCCTGCGAGCTGCGACGTAGGCACTTTCTGTGGCGACGCGATTTCGTGCGGCGTAATTTATTTAAGCCAGGCCTTTAGCAATCCGAGAGCCGATAGGATTGCAGAAGGCATTTATTATTGTACCTACTATGTGACGAATGACGATATCTCGATGTTCGTACTTTGACTTCGTGACTTCATTCTCATTTCCGCGTAGCACCCGGAGCCCGGAGGTATATCGTGCTCCGCTCGGGAACTATCAAATAATCGGAGACAAAATAGTAGCTACCTATGTGTTTCTTCTAATAATTCATTCGTGATACAAAAACAGATGTACAAAAATCTAAACATTTTCCACAAACTTTTACAATTATTATATTAATAGCTTAATCTGCCATCGACTGCGTCCGCGTTGGCCATCCCATTGAAAAATAATTTCATGTTTCGATTAAAATGTTTTCTTTCATCCAAGTCCGCCCAGCCATTTTAGCATTTTTTTTTTTTTTTTTTTTTTTATGGCATAGAGATGGCAAACGAGCACACAGGCCACCTGATGGTAAGCGGAAACTATGACCCATAGACATTCGCATTCACAAGACTGCAGAGCAATCCTAAGACTGCAAATGCGTTGCCAACCCTGAGGACTAAGATGGAATGCCTCAAGGAGTAATTACGAATTAGTGTGATGTCAAGTAATAGAAGGGCAAAAAGCACGTTATAAGTTATTTTGACCAAAGTAGGCAGGTAATTGGACTTTTTAGGACAAAAACAGTTAAACTTACTTTTTCCCATCACCTATTAGGAAATGAGACTTTTCTTCCCTGAGGAGGGATCATCGTGGCACTTTTCTGTTTTAAGACATTTTGTTGGCAGTATTAAATATAAACGCAATGAAATACGAAAATAGGTATGCCCATAATCGATTACAATTTCATTTTCCTCATAGATGATGTGAAAAGCAGTATGTGTCACACGGTAGCAAAACTATTTCCACCTTAGGCGTTAATACTTGAATCCGTCGCTACGCTTCGGAGGAATCGTTAGGATTCAGTGAAACGCCCTCGCCGTAAATATGTAATTTTGCTCTCTTGTGACACAATCTACTATTCCTTATCAACCAGTATGTCTTCTTATCCATGTGGCTTCAAAACATCCAGCTAGAAATTTCTTGCTTTCTCTACAACCATAAGGGGCACTTTTTAGTACTCAATGGATCGTTATGTTTTCCTAGAAATGCTATTAGACGCAAAGCTTTGCCAGAGCTGAGAGACTATCAGAAATATATTTTCCACTACCTACATCTACAAGCCCTCCATGTTCCTTAATAAACATTTAGAAACCAATTTTGTTAAGTTATTCTGATTGCGTCGGATTTTAATTAAAATGTGCTAATTGGCTATTTCACTCACGTATTCATAACAGCTATGTTTATCATCACGAACGAAATGTGAACGCTATAACTTGTTTATTTCAGTTTCAATTTGGTCCTACGAAATGGTTTTGACGGGGAACAAATTCGATTTGTATCCAATAGGATAGGGCCAATCAGCCAACCTCCCACTAGGTGTATCTGTATAGGAAAAAGTACAGTCGCTTTAATGGAGTCTCAGCTCGGATGAGGGTTCCTTTCTCGCTCCCTTCTCTCGATGTATAAAAAGTATCACGTAAGCTATCTTAGTACGAAATGTTATTACAAATGGTTGTTGGTTGTTAAGAAGTTGAAAACAAACTTAATTATGAATTGATATATTTATTTTATTACTTAATACTTATCTATGCTAAGCTATAATGCCCATGATTCCTTCCGCGCAGAAGTTGTTTCTTTCGCTTCTTTGTGTAACGAAAGTTATCCGTATGATTATATGACTAATCTTCGTTACACAAAGGAAAAAGTTAAGGATTGTTAAGGATTTTTTAATTGAGTCCTTAACTATATACAATATTTTTGCAATTCACCCTTATTGAGATTAAAATTAGTAAAATAATAGTTTTCTAAATGATGATTCAGTGAAACATCAGGGAACTAGGTTTATCACCTAGTACTTTAAATGAAGCTTCGATTGGATTGGCGACGAGGTCGCCGCGGGCGATAAGCGCGCTCGTTTCCACTCCCCCGCTCGGGAGCTTCCGGAGAGACTGGAAGTATCGCTCCTATCGCGCCACACGCCGTCGTCACTTGCGGGTAGTAATGGTGGAGGCGCTGGGATTGGCATACGTCTCTTTATAGCAAAAACACTTCGGTCTTGCGTTTGTGTACGTATGTAAGCATAAGCAAAAACGACAGTCACAACTGAGATTTATAATCTTATCTCTGAGCGTCAATTTAGTTCAAAAAACACTCAAACAGCCCAACTGTCAAGTTTACTTATTGTAAATGTGCTAAGTCTTGGCAGGCGCTGCGGTTGTCACGTAACCTTTTAGAACATTTTAGTTATTAAATATAATATAACTCCACAAGGATCCATAACTGTCTCTGATTCAGACTCCGTGGGTGCTCGGGGGAGCAAGCACTCATGAGAGTTAAATAGTGGGTGTGAAGCACACGTGATCAATGACCATCATAGTGGCGCGTCCTAGTGTTAAAAGTTAAAAGTAATGTAACTCACTGATTTCGTAACGATTTATTTTTAATTTTTTTGTTTAACTTAATACAATTTATACGGTGTTTCCTCACTCACACTTCCGGTTTTAAATAAAGTAACTACCGAAGTGTATAGAAGTATAACACTGTGAAAATAAATACTACTTTAGTAGGCAGGCATAGGCATGTAAAGTTCAGGAGCACCCACGAGGATTTCTTAAAGCAGGCGCCCCTGCTCTGGTTATCAATATGGTTGGTTTTGCCAAAAAGAAAGGTTGACAGATCCGCCCTTTTCGTTTGCAATGTGTGAATCTCGCCGAGTCGTTGTTGGCGGCTGAATATTTATAACTTTGATAGAGCATTCTCGCTGTACAGTCATTTTTATTTATGAGAGGTATGATGAGATTTTCGGGAAAATATTTATAAACGAGTTTATCGTCGTACGCTTTCATATTTACTTTATTATGATTGAAAGCTCTTTTTATTGAATTGGTACAAATCATATTTGAAGGAGATTAAGGGATAATATTCTAACTTCGTACTTCAGATATTACGGCTCACGGCTGAAAATAATCCATATTTCCATACTAATATTATAAATGCGAAAGTGTGTCTGTCTGTCTGTCTGTTACCTCTTTACGCTTAAACCGCTTAACCGATTTATATGAAATTTGGTATACAGATAGTTTGAGTCTCGGAGAAGGACATAAATAGTTTTTATCCCCAAAATCATCGCCTAAGGGGGTGAAATAGAGGGTGAAAATTTGTATGGAGCTACGATATATAAATGAGTTCCACGCGGACAGAGTCGCGGCCAGAAGCTAGTGTTTTATAAAACATGCAGATTTGACTCGAGACACTTGTTTAGGATAGGTACTCCAGATTCCATTTTCTTGGACGCCAGCGACGAAGGCTTTTAAAAAATAAAGGCTTGAAGTTGTCAATGTCATTAGAGATGCCAAGTCATCATGATTCATGTCATCAAGTCAAGTCAAAATTAAGTTCTTGACTGTACCTACACAAACCCTTACCTGACCCCTTACCTGTACAGTCAACCAATTTGATTCCTAGGCCACTATGGACTTTGTCAACGTGACGTTGTAAACCAAATCATAGGGAGTCTCTTACGTTTTGGTTGACAACGTCACTTTAACATAGTCCAAAGTGGCCTAGAAATCAAATTGGTTGACTGTACCTTCGATCAACAAAGACCTACACCTACTCGTAAGTCAAATAGCAATAATTTCTGCAAATCGACTTAAAGAATTTGATCTTGCTTCAGCTAGGAGTGTAAGGCTGCGGCTCCACTGAGGCGGAGATGAGCGGAGCGGAGCGGAGCGGAGCGGAGCTGTGCCAATATTAACCAATAGAATCTAAACTAACGTGCGCAAGGCGCGCTCGACGTGACCGCATGCGCCTTCTATTGGTTAATATTGGCACAGCTCCGCTCCGCTCCGCTCCGCTCATCTCCGCCTCAGTGGAGCCGCATCCTAATCCCTAGAAGATTGAGCGGGTAGTAGCGCTAGCGGATAAATATGCAAGGGCAATTTTCATCCTATTCAGAACATCTCAGTACCTAAGTTTTTTCTGATTCTGCTTTTGAATAACAGAAACATGAATGCCTTAATGAAATAGTTTAAGATCACTTTTCATTACTCGCCTCATCTGAAGCCCTAAGTTTTAGGACGAAATGCACAATGCGATGTGCTACTGTATTTTTTCCAAAACACTATTCCGCCCAAAGCAGCAAAGAAGGTATATTTCTTGTCCAGAGTTATGAAAAATAATGATCGTAATGACAGCAATATTATTAGAGATGGTCGTTTTTTTTTGTAATCAGAAGTTGAGGTTGAAGACGGAGAACAGCCCGCATGCAGTATGGTCGTGTCAGCAATATGGCGTGTCGTGTCGTGTGTCACAAAGTCGCAAGGCCGCCTTAGTCGCTGCCAGTGCAGTTGTGTTGCCCCACTGACTAATCACCCTGCATCACGCGAGCCTGCACTTAGCGCGGTGCTATCTCTCTCTTGCGGTTTACATACTGGTTGTGCAGCAATTGGGTGCGACACAGCATAATACAATGATAGGTAATTCAAAAACCATTTCGAGAAATCAAATTATAATATAGGCCGGGCGTCTATTACGGTATTGTTTTGACGTCAGCCGCCATTACTGTCGAGTAATTAAGAGCTATCAATACGTTGACAATACGATAACAGATCAAAGGCGATATGGCTTTTTAGAGCCTAGAATATTGGCCCAGCTGACGTGACACAAAAATATAATTAGTTCTTTAAGTTATTACTGTATCGTATCTAACATTGATCTGATCTTAAGGTTTTTGTGCGACCAACACATCAACGCTTCCGAACTATTTCATTGGAAAGAAAATTAAATGATTGAATTCAATGTAAAATTAATGAATTTTGTGTCTAAAAGGGTATTTTCCAATGTTATTTTACAAACTCGCGTTGCCTTTTTCAGTTGTATCCTAAGTATTTCAATTCAAAAAGATCAGTATGTGATGGTATAGGAAGTCGAAAACCCCGTATATAATGTCGTCGGGTGTTTTCTATGTATTTCTCTATATGTTTATTGTTGTGCTTAGTTTGGGACTAGCTCAATTTGTGTGAGATTGTCCCCCTGTTATTAATTTATCCTACTACCTAATATTATAAATGCAAAGGTTTGTGAGTTAGCTTGTTACTCCTTCAGTCCTTCACGCTGCAACGACTGGCCGGATTGGGGTGAATTTTGGAATGGAGATAGTTTTTACCTTGGATAACCTACATTTCATCCCGAAAAAAAACAAAGTTTCCGAGAGAATAACCATAATCAATATGGACGCGGACAAAGTAGCGGTTAAAAGCTAGTTTAATTATAAGAACTGCATTATTTCTCCTACGTAGAACGAGTTTTCTCCGTACCGATACGATACTGACCCATTCGAACTGCTTACCGCCCTGTATAGTAACTACTAACTATATATACTCTGTGCGGTCAACTACTGGGTCAAACAACTGCAGTTCTGTGGTTACTTGTTTCAACTTTGTTTTCAGGCCAAGTGGCGGGTAGGCAGCTCAATGGTAGGCTGTGTTAAACTTCAACATCTCCATTAAATATGGCCATGTTTGACTATTGTATTTATTTTAACTCCTTAAAGCCCACCATAAAACGGAATTTGTCAGTGGAATATGAATCTATTATGAATGAAAAAAGTCAATTATCTAATTTGATCATTAGTTATAAAAACAAAAGAAATTCCACTTTACTTCTTTGTCACTAGATCTTTATTTCAATGGCCGTGTTATGTACTACTATTAGTACAGTCGACTACAAAGAGATGAATCCACTTTTTCACCTTATTGCATTGTAAACCTCTCTTTGTAGTCGACTGTACATAAGGAACTTCAGGCGGAAAACCTTAAGGTTCATCTTGTTATCTTGTTATAAGTTTAACTGAAAAGTGAATTTCAGGCAACCATCTCGACGAGCGACATAGCTAGATATGTCATGGCCTTATTCAGTAAGTGAGGATTTTATGGTTGGTTAGGCGCAAAGTTTTTTATTGTGTTTGACAGAGATGCCACGCATATTGATTTTTCCGAATACCGAATATTTAACTACACTTTCGGCCGAAGCGTGAAATATTAGAGCCGCCAAGAAAATAGCGACTTAGCGACCAAGATAATTACAAAAAACAGCAGAGCAGGCCATATACCGAATTGTAACAGGATATCCTGGCAAGAACCTTGTCCAGGGTCCGTGTGGATCTCTACCACGCTACCATCTTATCTTCTACTAACCTACCGGCATGCAGCAGTGTTCGCATTGTCGAGGCATTCCACCTTAGTCCCCAAGGTTTTAGGATAGCACTCATCATTGTAGTCTTGAGAAGGCAAATGTGTATGGGTCTCCGATCTCACTTACCATCAGTGGCCAGTTTTATAAAGCTACAAATTACAATTAAGGCTGCACCGAGCAAACGTCGAGTGTCCAGTGGCGCCCTCATTACTTTTATTGTGTTTTCTACTGAACTAAAGAATTTCCTTGCAATCAGACGATACGTTTTTTTAGCGCAAGTAAAAACACAATTTATGGGATACGTGACACACTTTAATAACAATTACCCTTTGAGTAGTCAGCTTAACGGGAAAAGGTGGCCATTTTTTTCCGTTAAGTTGATAACTTGCAGGTGAATTGTTATTAAACTATGTGATATACCCTATAAGTTGTGTTTTCATTTGTAGTACGAAACCTACCGACCAATTTCAAGAAAATACTTTAACTTATTAGAAAACACAATAATAGTACTAAGGGCGCCACTGTACCTACATCCGGCGTATACGCTCGGCGTAGTCTTAACAGGTTACAAGTTACCATTTGACACAAAATTTCGCCTCTCTTTGACAGGCAGTGTTGATATAAATTATGAAGTTCCTGAAGTACATTAATCTTCTGTGATTGCAGGGAAGGGCTAAAGCGCGCTTTGCTGGAGAGTCGACAGTCGGATGCGCAGCGCGCGCCCAGGCCGACTCTGCGCAGCGTACACCCGTTCCGCACCAAGGCTGGGGACGGGTACGTATGTAAAAGCTGACTTCAGTTGGACTGACCATATACTTACCATTTTAAAAGAAGTTCTTTTTTGAGTTATTGAAGGCGGGTTTTGTTATTTGTAAACATTTTTTTTACACTTTGTAGTGATCGTAGTTATGCTGTTATGTAGTTCCACTTCTTTATAAATAAGAAACTATAGAACATTTCAAGCTCGCCGCCGTGGGAAAGTCTAAGTCATATATTTAAACCTAAATATGCTTCATCATAGTTGCTCAACTATCTTAATCGAAATATCTGATCGCCACCCTTGAAATAGATACCGCTTAGGAGTTCCGATGGGTAGTCTTCATCATCGGTTCTACTTACCAAATAGTGCTTTCCAAGAGCAAATACACGAGTTTGGTACAATGAAAAATAAAGATTGATCACAGCACCCTACGATCCTACTACCCCCTTAGGGGAACCTTGAACTGAAACACTGAAGGAATCTCATCTCAGAAAGCGACACGTGTCGCGCCTGTCTATTGTTTCAACCGAGTGGATAATGTTCAAGCGAGATTGGATTCCGTGATTCCGATTGAAATTGTAAAGTGGAGACGAATAGATTATCGGAATGTAGGTCGTATCTCGTATCGTTTGAGGGCGCGCGAGCCGGGCGCGGGGCAGTTGACTAGTTGAAAACTTCAGTACTCTAAATAAATAAAAAATAAATAAATATTAAATAAATATTAGGGGGACAATGTCACACCAAATTGACTAGTCCCAAACTAAGCTCTAGGCTTGTACTATGGGTACTAGACAACGATATAAATACTTATATAGAGAAATATATACTTAAATACATAGAAAACATCCATGACTCAGGGACAAATATTCGCGCTCATCACACAAATATCTGCCCTTACCGAGATTTGAACCCAGAACCGCTAGCTTCGTAGGCAGGGTCACTACCAACTAGACCAGCGCGTCGTCACTAGACTCTATGACAAAACTATTTATTAAACGTCTCTAGTTTAGGACCTTCATACGTTTTTTTTGGAAAAATCTTTTAATAACATTAATAGAGTATTTATTGCCGACTATACTTATATTATTGGTATTAATAGCGAAGTTGCATAAGTACCTATGCCATTCAAGTCAATGTGACTATTAGAAGAGTAGGTTAAAATCGTAATGAATGCAAGTGTGGAATTAAAATACAGCGCATACAATATTGTATTGTGCCAGCGAACTACATACCTACCTTTGATTGTCAATTGCTTAATCTACAACTATTATAATCTACGCAAAGTAAAACATCGGTATAAAGAATAAAAATTTGCGAAATATGTAAGGCTGTTTGGAAAACTAATAGTACTTTAGAGACAGTGGGGTAGATTAATAGCGTGCCGGGCGACTGGCACCACGCCACGCACGCCACGGTCGATGCACTGCTACAATTGTTGACATTACATCGTAAATCACACTCGTTTTTAACGCATTCACTGCCGGCAACGCTTATAAGCATCCTCCGGACTTCCACCCAATGCCTTAAACGCATATGTGCGTTCTTAAAGTAGGCAAGCTCCATATAAAACAAAAGATGTGGCACCTGGCGAAAGTTCGGAAAACAGTCGAAATGCGTTAAAGTTCTTGACAAGTTTCTAGGTGAATTTAATGGACCTAGAAAGAATCGTCTATGTGTACATAACTATAATAAAGTCGTATTCCTCAAATTTAGCAGCAGAATACGTTTCAACAATTGAGTTTGTGGTTGTTTGTCTGTTGGTTTCTCCGAGCATCAATTGTAAACCACTGAACCAAGGTTAATCCGGTTTTCACAAAAATGTTTTAATAAACATCCAGGTTTATATATATAACTAGCTTTCCGTCCGCGACTTCGTCTGCGGAGAATCAGGACTTCCGTTAGAAGTAGGTATAGCTATATCATTTACATCACTTTCAAAAGATATTTTTTCCGTAAGTCCAGAACACAATGATATTTTAAGTAAGCGGTCTACTTGAATAACTTTTATTTCATGGCCCTAACCTTACATTAGTGTCAATTTTCATACAACACGGTTTAGGTACAGTCGGCCAAAAATGTGGTCTACCATTGCACCTTACGGTTGACGTTCTTTGCACGTCATGATACAAAAAGTACAAGTTTCCACGGTACCTGAAACACTTAGACATCAGTAGACCCCGTTATCTTGTCGCACTGACATTACTTTTCACTAGAGCGTGAATGCTTTTTTTATCGACTATCTAAATGTCGATAGTGTATGTCACTGATAATTTTTCTTATGGTGTCTCTTTTTGGAGTGATTTGTAAATTGCACCATGTGCAAAACAATTCGTTTCCTACTTTTATCAAGCAGGGAAAATCTTTAGTGTATTTTGTTTTTAAATCTTCCATTGTAGCATATTATTATGTACGTAGGTACACACCAAGCAATTAAATAAATTCCACAATTAAACTAACACTATTCCAAAGAACTGCAAGTTATAGTGTCTGTCAATGTGACATGCAATTGCAAATCATTTATCTAAGGTTATCGTTTCTCGTAAGGCCAATAAGGTTATGTACTTATTTGTAAACAATAAGTTTTAATTGAAATTGAGTATATACACTTAAAAGGCGAAAATTCAATTGCATTATATAAACATCGATATCAAGAAGGTCGATAAAAAAATCATTCACACTCTACTGAAAAACAATATTTATGCGACAAGATAACGGGGTCTAGACATCAGAAATGCTTACGGTCTCTTGGACTATGTACCTACTATTTAATTGTCTTATGGTGGTTAGACCAGTATTCAGTTAATGGTCTTTTTTCTGGGCTATTCCCAGTTGTCCACGCCGTGGACAAAGGGGTGGGAAAAAAAAACCCAGTTGTCCAGTTGTCTTTAATTTGACTCAACTGTTTTAGTTTTTAGTTAGTTTTTATTATTGTATTTTAGTAGATATATTAATCTAACACAGTTGAGTCTACATAATTTCGAGGGTGTGGACATAAGGGGTGTGGACAATTAACTGGGAATAGCCCCCCCATTTTCTGGGGCAACAACCTAAAGCCTATAATTTGCGACTAAATCAAT
Source organism: Acleris laterana (assembly GCA_963966035.1). Taxonomy (NCBI): domain Eukaryota; kingdom Metazoa; phylum Arthropoda; class Insecta; order Lepidoptera; family Tortricidae; genus Acleris; species Acleris laterana. Next base: position 618,509 of record OZ014448.1, read on the forward strand.
TTGTGTGAGATTAGTCTTGCAATATTTATCATCTTTTATAATTATACGAGTATATGATCTTCATTATCATCACCATCGTAATCATCATTCGTACCTTCGTTAGAACAAGGGCACAATGTACTATATTACAAGAAGAGCAAATTGTACCCTTGTCGTACCGAAGGCGTGATATGTGTAATAGATAGATCTTTGATTTTGTGACACAGGGGTTTGCCTCTGAAAGCTAAACCTGAAAAGGAATCTGTAGATGTGATCGACCTCGGCGCGCCGGGGTTCCTCCACGTGGTCAACTCGCAGAACAAGCGTGTGCGCCGCTACCGATACACTCCCAACCCGCGCCTGTGAGTTGCTACGCCGCAAGAGTTCATTTTTCTTCAAACCTGTCGTAAACTCGTAATTCAGAGTTGCCTTCAATCCTTCAACAGGTATCCGGGTCCGTCACCCAATGTTAAGAACATAAACAACAACAACAGCAACAACAGCTCAGGCTCTCAGCGCGGGCGACGCCGCAAGCGCGTGTACCGCCGACCGGTACCAAACTCGCGCCTGTACCGGCCCGCCCCGCCGCGCCAGCTACCACCACCCGCTTCTCCTAGTGGTCCCTGGCCGCCACCACCGGCACCTACAAACGCTCTCGAAACTGCGTCGCACGCCGCTTTGCGCCTGAGCGAGCGCCGCGTGCTGTGGCGTCCGCCTTCACCCAAGTTCAGTAAGCCGAGGACGCGGTCCCTAAAGCCGGTTCCCCGATTCACGGCGGCCAAGGATCACTCGCGCAGCCCGAAAAGACGCACCTTGCGGTCTAAAGTTGTGTCGACGAGCGCGGCTCCCACGTTAAACAAAGCACCGGCTAAAAGCCTGTGGTCGAAAGCTTCCTCGAGAGTCAGGTCTCCCAAATCGCAGCGCCTGGTGGTGACGCTGCCCGCCAGCGGGCGACGCACGGCACGCGCCCTTGGAGACGGTGACTTATCGCTACCGGCCCGCTAGCGAGCACTTCCCGCGGCGGGTGCCCCGGAGACGGACTCGGGGCACGTCGTCGCCGCACGCCTGCGTGCCCTCCACCTGGACGACCCGCGGCAATGGACGCGCCGCGATACTCCACCAGCCCGAGGACCTGCTCCGAGGGCAATGACTCC
>OZ014448.1:619841-641878 GCA_963966035.1 Acleris laterana
CAGCCGCCGTACTGATCGCACGGACAGTGAGTTATTTTTTTTTATTTTTTTATTTTTTTTATTTATTAAGGAAAACAAACAGCTTACATTATACATTAATATTATAACAGAAGTGAGTATTGTGATGGTTAAGTTAACTTATAGGTCGTGACTCTACGAAACTAGTGTGCTGGATAGCCCTAGTCCTGTTGATCAAGCTTAGGTTCATTGTTGGGTCCAATCAAAAACTCTGATGTCCAACTTTCGCTATAAGGGGCAGTGTATAATTTTTTCTCGAGATTTAGATATGTTTTACGTATTTTGGTCGAACTTGCGGTGCCAATTATGTCCAAATGATGAAATATTGCATATACTTAGGATGCAGTCAGACATTGTCATTTTTTGCTACCTTTTTACCCACCTAAATATCAGTATTAATGAACTCGGTAAGTTTATAAAGGGTTGCAGATCCGGTTGCGCGACACCAGGACTAAATTTGAACCTTTCGTCACTATTCCTTTCATTTATAATGATCGTATACGCAAATTGTCGAGATCGGCAGCGAAAGTGTGAAGTGTGACCTATGCAGGAGGGCTAGCACACGTTATCCGCGACTTGTTTATCGCTCGGATCTCCCTTTCTATATCTAGTCTGTAACTATAGAGACGCAAAGAGCGACAAGAGAGAAAATACTCGTACAAGTCGTGGTACCCGTACTGATGTCCCCCCGCCCGCTCGGGTCCGCAGGCGCGTCCGGGTCGGGCGCGGGCTGGGAGAGCTCGGGCTCGGCGCCCGCCAGCACCTGCGACGACAACGGCAACCCCGCGCCGCCCGCGCCGCCCGCGCCGCGCCGGCCGCGCTCCGACCCCGACGCCTGTGAGTACCTACCACTTCCACACCCAGCCCAGCCCAGCCCAGCCCTTAGTCTTTAGGTGTCAGCTCCACGAACGAGAATATCGCGGCGATTCCTTTCCGCCCGCCTATCGTTGGGTAATCTCCACTGTAGATGATTATTCCGCCAGCGCACCGTCACGAGTGTCACGACTCGCAACGGACCGCCGCGTGTCCGCGACTATACTCGCCGCACCTTGCAACAGTACTAATCAGACGCAGCGAGTTGGTCGAGTCTCGTGGTGAGTCGTTGGCGATTTGTTTGCCCATGTCACTCGGCGTGTGGAAATCGATTCATAGAGTTATTATATTGAATTTGATGCCACAGCGAAACTAATAGCCGCGATAAACTCGTCCGTCGAGGTGACGCCTTACACACCGTTTCACTACAGGTGGATCTACATTATTGTAGCTGTCGCACTTTGGGTCGACCATGGCGGCGACCGAGGGTTCCCCAGACTAAAAGGCCTGGGGTGTCCCTCTCGGTCTAGCTGATAGTTCGGGTAGCTGTGTCGAGACGGAAAAAAATATACACTCGTCACTGTTCTATTCTTATACAATACGATGAACTGACCGGCCAAAATATCGCCTGGTGCAATGTTAGTCGCGCGCGGTCACCAGTCGTGGCTTCCAGTCGCAACCTGTGCCTGGTGTATCCAAGAATGCAGCCATTTATAATGAATGAAAAACACCAAACTTTCAAACTTTCAGCAGCCACTAGGTGGCTAAGCTGGTGCCGCCACTGGTTGCCTAGAGTGCGGCAGCTCTTAAAGTGACGGCCACCTGTAACAATTGGGAAAAAGTAAGATAAAGAAACAGCCCACACGGATAGTTGTTCAGTGCCCTCACTTTTTCGTAACGTTTTTTTGCCAAGCTATAGATACTCTCGCCTCACTCGCTTCACACGAGATAAAATAAATAGTCGCATAAAAATACTAATTTACATATTAAGTATATAGGTACATCATGATAAATTCAAACTCGTTTATTTACCTATACATGAGTCAAATAACGTCAAAATACCTATTTAAAACACAATTGAACATATGATATTATGAAAAATTACAGGAGCTATGACAATTGCGTACCTACATGTATCTACCACTCTGAATACAGAATGGTAGAAGTGGGGCGAAAAGATTTATTCCTGTAATATATTACATACGTACTTATTTGTCAAAAATCTTCTACTAATTAAGAAACAAACTGTTCACTAATTAATGTTTAAATTATATTATTATTATATTATATTGATCTATTGTTGTCTTCAATTTCATGTTGGAAGTTGCTAGTAGAAACCACTTGAGTCAATATTTTTGCCAATTTTACTTAGTTGCTTATAAGCACTTAAATGAAATAAAAAAATGTATGAAGGCATAAACACAATCAGTACACGATAGTGATTCATTCATACCCGAAATGGAAAACTACACTTGCATAAGTAATTATCTAGAGAGAAAGGATGCTTGCTATGAATCCACTAGCACTGTGTGACGCGTGTTGTAGGCGCGTGCGACGCGGAGAACAACGAGAAGTCGCCGCCGCCCTCCCCGCGCGCATCCTTCGCCGCGCGCGCCCTTGTCCTAAAGGTACCTCAGCCTCTCAAGTCTCAACGCCGCCGAATCAGTTACGACACTTTATGTTCGCCTAGTATTCTCGAAACCAGTTGCCTACTATTTTGGAACATTAATCTTAGATATTACGAAAAACAAGGTCTGTAACTTTTCCTTTCCAAGAAAATATTACTTATTGGAAAAAAACGGAACGTCACAAACCAAATTTTTCATTATTTAATTATAACTAAGAATCGTGGAAATCAGACTTGATTCTGCAGGTGACGTTTGTATGGATTATTTTTTTGACATAGGTACGTTTTTTGCTCGTAAATATAATGTGTCTTAATGAAAGGCTTGCTGGGAAATGATTTTCCTTATTTAACGACTAATTACCACCAAACCACATGTGTTGCTTGACGAACGTGAGCCACGCTTAGTTCTCACCGGCCTCTATCTATGCTACTTGTTTTTTTCCCCTATTACAATCGTATCGTTTTGTTAATCTCTGCCGTTTTACTGTCGAGATAAAAAGAGCTATACAAACTTAACAATTTGATAACCATAGGGATCAAGATAATGTAGAATAAAGGCTCTGCATGACGCTTTGAGTTAGCAGGGAATGTAATGTAGGGAGTGTGGAATACTGTACTTAATCAAGCACGAAGACACGCTAGACAAACGAGTCTCGTAACATTTTCCGTTTACATTTTAGTAATTTTTGCATAGAAAAACCATTTTTAATTTTTTCGAATTATATGTTTTAATTATAAAAAATCTCTTTTCTTGCGTTCTGAGAACACAGCTGACTTTTTGGTGTGTACGCAGAGCGAGGATTCGTCGGCGTCGCTGAGGCGCCTGCGCGCGCAGTACACGTGCTCCATCAAGTGAGCGGCCGCCGCGGCGCGGCCAGCGCGGGCGCACCTCCGGCGCAGCGCTCAACCCATTGTTTCGATCTAATCACTGTTTCTGTTTACCGTGCGTTATTTTTTAAAATTATGTCGAACCATGCACTAAACATAGTTCTACGTTACGTGATTGTCTTTTATTGCTTGTTTTTAGCTCAAGACGCGGCTCATTACTATTTATAACTTTCCACACTATCGATAATTGTTAAAACTTATCTAGAAATAGTTCCAAGGCAGCTCGTCACTATAAAGCAGTTTGCATCGAACTTTAACAGCCTAACTTTATTGTGATTGTTGAGGAATAACAATGGTTATCTTTGTCTTATAACATGTTGAATGAAATTTACTTGTATAGGTATATATATTTATATAGTGTTAGACATTACTTACTAATTCACGGGTAAACATATCTATTGGTGTTTAGTCATTATACTATGTGTATTTATCCTCTGGTCGTAGGCCTTAACTGGGCGTGTGTGAACATTTCGGTGGCACGATCTAGCATATTCCTACATGGTGAATAAGATTTCAATCAGAATGTCAAAACTATATAACTTGTCTCCGTGTATTATATTATGAGACTACTGGCCGCAAAACTGTGGGATCAAAAAGCATCGCAGGCTCTTTAATCTCATCCCAATTCGCCCACTGTGAATCTAGTCCAAAATGTATCTTGTAAGGAAATTGATGTCTGAAATGTAGCTATATATAAAGTTGGTATAAATTGTAGAAGAAATCGGTAATTTCTCACTCTTGACTCTCTAACTTGTCCTAAGCTAACTGAATTTGTAGGTGTGCTCTTGAAACTGCTTTTATGTATATATCTAAGGCGCTAGTTATTATTTTGCCGACTCCTTTCTTTGAGCCTTCTTTTGCTTTGTTTCCACACATATTGTTATCGTATGGTTTTAAACTCGGTCGCTATTTACCTTCAAGTAAATAAGACCAATCATAACAGTAACAACACGATACCATGTCAAAAGCCGGGTGATTGAGATGTATGTACATAGTAATTACCAAAATATGTGGCAATATCAGGTTTGATTTAACTTGCCATGCCATTACTTGTTTGGGTTTATATTTAACGTGGTACAGGTCGATTCACAAGAGTTGGCACGAATGGATTGAACGAAAGTAATGTCACCTATTCGAATTTCAAACCGAAAACCTGTTACTATTTTACACACTAGTATACTTTCATTCACTCATTCAATCCATTCGTGCCAGCTCTTGTGAATCGACCTCTACCTATTAATGTGTTGACCGATGTATTAATGAAGTTAATTGGTATCAAAGTCAACCTAAAAAATATATCATTAAATATATGTTTGTTTGTTGCATTGCAGACACGTACGAGTATATTTTATGGACTTGTCCGTTCCTGAACTATCGCTTTTGTAACAAAACTATATTATGGGCTCACTTGTTTTCTTAAGTATCTGACTATACTAGTCAAAGTACTTAGTACGTCGTAGTTTAGTAAGTACTAGATTTTGAATGAGCTGAGTGCAACGAGAAGACTGAATGAGGCATTGTCCCGTGTCCAATCACAGCCACAAAATAATGTACCTACAGACCCTACAGCCAGCAGAAGAAGTAACTAAGCGGAGGATAAAACTGATTTCTATGTAATCTAAATAAAATAAAAAGTTTATAATCATTCCCATGTTAAAGTTGAAACCCTCGAGCATACATACGAGTTTTTCTTAGAGCTGGCTCTCAATTTGATGACAGCGTTTTACTTCTAATTCTAAACAGCCCAATTTCTGATATTTTACACATTATTATTTTTTCAAATTCGGCTTTTGTCATTTTCTGAATTTTTCGCATTATTAAATTTCCTTTCAGAGATAGTGTCCAATTTCTGTATTTCTCATTCTGCTCAATTTACCAGATTCCGTTTTGAACGGAATCGTTTATGACCAAATTATTAATTTCACATTTTCTGAATTTTCCACATTCAAAATTTTCACAATTATAGATTATACCAACTTGACATTTATCAAATAAGTACAGAGAAAAATAAAAGTCGGTATGTTTTTTCATAAATAAAATAAATAAGGCAGTAATTATTGCACAATATTTAAGTACCTACATAACATAAATTACATTAACATTTCTTATATTTTGTTCGTCCAATAGAAGATTACTTGAACCAACATAATTTTTGCAAGCATTCTTCAGCTGATATCAGTCCCTTCAATAAGTCTTCGATAATTTTTTGTACTTTCGCGTCTTTTTTTATGTATTTTCATCGCCTTTTTTTGGAGTCAGCAAAAATTTGCTCATTTTTTACTTTCTTTGCATAAAATTTTGCTTCAGACTTCAAAAAATGTATGTAGTAGAAAAGGTTGCTCTTGCCAACCTTTTTGTTTACACGAAAGTGCCAACGTTCCAGGGCATTTGTGGTTCTATGTCGCTCATTAGCACAAGACCACATACTTCTGCAAATCTTGGTCATCCAATTTTTGTTGAAATATTCTACAAATTTTTCCGTTGCGTTGTCATTTGTCCCTTCGTTTAAAATATAAAGCCAGGCTTCGGGTAAGTATATAATCGACTGGCAAAAGGGCTAAATTTGATGTAAGTCTTACAATTCGCCTGTGTTGTTTATCTTCCAGCATACCTAACTTCTCAGCATTTTTCCATATCGCCTTGGAAAAATGATAGAAACACCCCTTCACACGTACATCAGGATAAACAGTCTTAACGGCGTTGATAATTGCAGTTTCCCAATCGCTTTTGAACAAAGATATTTTTACGTTAAATTTTAGTCTTAAAATGCGAAAAACTTCCTCGTAAGTACATTCTTTTTTATTCGGTAGCAAGCAAAAAAGATGGGTACTATAGCAGTAACTTCGCTAGTACTTCCGACGTCAACGTGAATCGTAAAGAGTTGTGCGAATGGTTTAGGAACGCTGCGAAAAGTCCCATCGGCGAGAAATAGTTCTGATTTCTTTGCCATCTTTAAGCAAGTGGGACTTCCAAATATAAAAAAATTGTTTTCTCTCTGTCCTTCGTATAGTAGGAAATCTTCTTTTAGAATTTCAGGAATTTCTACTTCTTCCGTTGATTTGAATGCACTTTTTTTTACTTTGTAAACTTCTTTGCGTGTTGAGTACAACGAGTCTTTTATAGACGAAAACTGTGGCACTTCCGTGTTATTGCTCGAATCTGAATCGTTGTCCAATGCCGCCATACTGTCTTCGTATATTTTAGGAATGGACTCCCACTCAGTACGGCAACGTTTCTTGCAGGAATCGAGGGCTAGTGCTATTTTGTTTTTAGGAAAGTCAGGTATGCACGAATGAGTACTCTCTCGCAATATCGCAGTAAGTATTTCCGGAATTCATAGTCACAGTTGCATTACAACGTAGGTCCTTGCGGGTACAACGCCATACATGTGTGCCGGTTTTATTTGTGGTATGCACGTAATACTGGTAACCGGCCCGCAAAAGTTTCTTTTTACCCTTATTCCCGATTTCCACAAAACTAAACTCCACTTCCCCTGAACTCGTAGAAGCCATAATTCATATTATATTTAAAATACACAAAATGTAATACCGCACTCGAACAATATTAATTATGACATTCACTTGACATTCATTTTATCATCTGTACTTATTATATTTCGATGTCTGTAGGTTACGGATTTATTGCTCTTTGCGAAGAGTTTGTACTTAATTAAACAAATAGCAATAAGTAAGTACTTAAAACAAAAAGAGAAAGAGCTAGTCCGACCGATTGCCAGAACAAAATGCCGTTTATCTGGACAAACTGGACAAAAGCACCTAATTTTCTCCAGGGGCTAATTAAGTACCCAGCTTTCGATATTAATTTGATAGCAACCAGCCCTATCTTTCACCTTTTTATTTTTTATTTTGGCTTTTAGTCCAGGCAACGTAGAGGTATAGAGGGAAATGCTGCTTTTCAAAAGTTACACACTTTTAAAGTTTAAAAAAATATTAAGTGTTTTGATCGTGATGGTACTGCCATTACTTCTTTACTATACAAAATACGTATAATGTAGTAACACGCATAATGTATAAAATAATATTATGGAAATTTAATAAAGCGAAAAATTCAGATTATGACAAAGAACGAATTTGAAAAAATAATAATGTGTCAAATATGTATTTGGTATAATCTATAATTGTGAAAATTTAGAATGTGGAAAATTCAGAAAATGTGAAATTAATAATTTGGTCATAAACGATTCCGTTCAAAACGGAATCTGGTAAATTGAGCAGAATGAGAAATACAGAAATTGGACCCCATCTCTGACAGGGTCAATTTTGCTAATAACCGCTGCTAAAATAAAAACAAAGGAAAAGCAGTGAAACGGGCCGCAGCGATGACAAAAAAAATGCATGATACCTGAGGCCCTACTTTGAAAATCGTAGTTCGAGGTTACGTTAGCTCAATCCCTTTCTTTCGATTTAATCTTGAATGGCAAGTGACAGAGAAGGAGCTAACGAAACTTCAAACTTCGATTTTCAAAGTAGGGCCTCTAAGTGGTATCAATAAGACTCTGAAGTGACAAGTCACCAAAAATCTTTGTGGCAAGAGCTAGGAGGGTGGTAATATAAAGAACCGCACATGGTTTTGTGCTCGACACAGCTGGGCCGTAAATTTACACAGCGAAATTTGATAAGCGTAGGTACCTACAAGTCGAGAAAAAAGTGAGGTTTTCCGCAGCCCGCCACCCAAGTTACCCGTTGTCATTCGTTTCGACAAAAACCGGACCAGCCCAATTTAACTCTTGGGGGCCTAATATGGCTGCGTTTATCGCGTGATACATTTTGGATAAGGCATCGTCACCTTCTGACAGGTAAATAAGTACACGTGTCAAAAAGTGACGGATGCTTTATCCACAGTTGACACGTGATATAGACGCAGACCTACTAGGCCCGCTGGGCTCTAAACGAATCTAAAGTAGCATCCTTAAATGCTCCGGCGTGACTGTCGAAAATAGCTGTGTGTCACGACTAGTAATTCTTTTCTTGCAGTCACCAATCACTATAAGGGCTGCCTTATGGGACTGTGACCTATTTGTTAGAATGAGACACGTATTTAATTTTCTCATTCTATCAAATAGCCACGTCCTTTTCAGCCTGTCAGTTCGACTGACTGTCTACGGGCGGCGGCACTAAGACAATAGTAGTTTATATAAATGTAACTGATTCCTAGATACACGAGTGTGGTTTTATGCAACGGGCGATGGGCGAGATTCATTATAAGATTCGTTACATTACAGTTGGATACGTTACTTTATCTACACACGGGCCTCTTTATATTGTGTTGGGATTGGAAAATGATCCTGAAACTCATTACTATTATCTTATTTGATAACGTAATTAAAAAAATACTTCACAGCTCTGTCATTGCTGTTACCTACTACCACAGTAATAGGGTACTGGTCATTGTCAACGGGTTTTTTTTGGTGGAATAGAGGACTTATGATATGTTTGGTAGATGAATACCTTATCGCTATTATAAAAGACATGTTGGAACTGCCACGCGAATTAAATGGATTAGAGAGACAAGTGTAATTATTTATGATGGTTAATAAATGTTAATAAATGTAAACTTTTAAAGCTGTTCGTGCTACGCTATCCTAGTTCAAAATCCCAGAGCCGCCTGTGTCATAAAGTCACCGTTGTAATCTAAACGGAGTCCGTACGTAGCCTGCTACGCTTGCAGTGGAAAGTGGGCGGTTCCACTCAACCCACCACTTGGCACCGGCTACTAGGTGGGTGGGTCTGGAAGGTATAACGGGTGCAGACCCACCGTACCACTAAACCGTACCACTGACCAAAATTAGTATCATAAATATGAGGTAGGTTTAGGTTTTGTTAGTTCTTCAGCAGGCCCGGAGGGCCAAACTACCCAGAAACAGGAGGTCTGCGATAGCAGAGCTCCGTCGACTCTATTAAATTCTATTTTAATAGAAATAATTGGTCATAGTACCACCAGTGGTACGGTTAGGGGTAGGGTGGGTCTGGAAGGGGTTATAATCCCAACCGTTTATAGTGTTTATACTAGACCTACTAAAGTACCTAACCATTTAAAAAATACAGTAGTAGAGGGATGTTATTCTCTTGAGGGGCTCAAGCTAGATGTCTGGGGCTATAGAAAGAGCAAGCATTACGAGTTCCAAAAAGTAATAAAATGTTATGAGCAAATTGCCTATTACTGGCCACACTCCGTTAACTGGCCACTTTGCAATAATAGAAAAATATAAATATTAATACGTGTATGTAAAGCAAGAGATATAAAAAACATAGGGATATTTTTGCGATTAAACTAGAATACGGTTGGTTCTGGTAACCTTCGGGGAGGGAAGATGGCCGATTTAAAGATGTCCGGCTTTTACTTTTGATTTTTTCTGTTTTGAACGATCTTTTGATAAAGAAAAAGATGAGGTGGCTCTGGGATCTTACTATTTAGTGATAGTGTAGGTTTAGCGTGCCTTTAGTCTAACACCAGATAGATCCACACCACCATTCATCCGTCACGGTTGACGTAAGGTCCAAATTCGTGTCATTCAAACCCCTTCGGACTCGTGTCTCCCCTGCTGTCTCCCCTGACCTATTCGACGGGGCTGCTATTTCTGGGCGGTTTTGCCCTTCGGGCATCTAAAGATACCTAACGAACCTAACCTACCTACTTTTGCGGAATGAAAATTGATTTCTGACGAAAGGCAGTCAGGGGAGACACGAGACCGTCGCTCTTCAACACCACCGCGCATTTCTAATATGTGTGGCATTACTTTTTACGCTGTCAACTGTGAAGGACGAATCCGTCATCAATGTTAAACATGTAGCGCGATTATACCCGTTAATAATTATATTTACGGCTACAGTACCGACTTGTTAACAATCTCAGTGTATTTCCGTTTCTCAATACATGACTAAAATATTCGTGACTAAATGTAATTTTTGAGAATCTAGGTATTTTGGTATACAAATATCTATTCATATAATAAAGTATAATTGGGTGAATAATGAGTTTCATTTTCGTTTAGTTAATCTGTGACATGAAGGGGCAGTCTCAATAGAGATCAACAAATTGAGAAGGATCAAAAGGTAAGTAAGGTTAACCCTTTGAATTCGAAGAACACCTAAAGGTGTCGTGTACGTCGTGCTAATGTCAGACCCACCATACCCCTAGCCATACCACTGGGGTAGGGTGGGACTGAACCATACCACCGTAGTGCAGACCACGCCATCGACGCTTATAGTTATCAAAGATAAAGTGCAAAATAGACCATACGTAACATTGAAATTAGTTCTGGCATTAGTCAAAGCGGCAAGTTAAATACCGATACAATAAATAAATAAATAAATATCAGGGGACAGTCACACCAATTGACCTAGTCCCAAACTAAGCTCAAGGCTTGTATTATGGGTACTAGACAACGATATAAATACTTACATAGAGAAATATATACTTAAATATATAGAAAACATCCATGACTCAGGAACAAACATTCGCGCTCATCACACTAATTTCTGCCCTTACCGGGATTTGAACCCAGGACCGCTAGCTTCGTAGGCAGGGTCACTCACTACCAACTAGGCCAGCGCGTCGTCAACAATAACTATTAGATAGATAAAAATCAACGATATAATGGTGACCCCTTCTTTCACAGCTGATATCTCTTACACAGCCCAACCGATTTTGATGAAACTTGGCTAACCACCGCTAGAAAAATCGCGTCCGAATCAGTTCACCCGTTTGAGCCAAGGTGCCATAGACGGACACACGCACATAGCGGTCAAACTTATAACACCCGTCTTGTTGCGTCAGGGGTTAAAAAGTAAAATTCATGATTACGAGCCCTAACAATAACCGGTATCCCGTTAAACTCATCGAAATAGAATAAGTATGGAAGCGTAATACGTTTACCGCACGCACAAGCTTCACCACACCTTTGCCTACGCAAGGTTCTCGCACGAAAAAACTGAACACTTCGTTGTTTAGTGATGTTTTGTTTTATTATATTCCTATAGCAAAGAAAGTGACAGCAGCAACTTTAATCGAGCATTAAATTTAATTGACGTCTCTGAGTGCGGCAGTTAGTGCCGGCATAGTACCAAAACGTCTATAAGTCGACTTTCTGACGTACTGTCAATCAGTTGTCTATCACTGGCACGTTACCGGCCCGCTATCCCATTCAAGGGGTTTCGAATGGGTTTTATAAGGACTTATTTAGAAAAGCCGTATCGCTTGAAAGCCGTTCGTTCGTTTGCATTTTAAAGTGCAATTTATTTACCAAATTCGTTTCATGTAGGTAAGTCTTATTCGATTTTGCTTTTAAAGCGCTATATCTTAAGTGATACCAATATCCCAATAACTTAAAAAAGCCTTTCGATTGACTTTGTAAGCTCTATTTATAAGGGTTATGGAAGAGAGGGATATCAATTTAATGCTGCTCTTTAGGTTTCTCTTATGTGGATCGCTAGTTTAACAAACAACCAAGTCGTATATTTCTTCCAAAGGGGTTATTCTTAGTGGGTTGTACTTCGAGAGGTAAGTCTTTTAAAGGCTGTTATCGGGGAATGGGTGGTCGGGTCCCTAGCTTTATCATTACAATAATAATAATAATTTAAAAAATGCCAGGTTGCACTTTGCCTTTTATTGCCTTTTATTACCCCGGAGTTGCAAGGCCTTAATTTGAATTTCTCTTTGTTTGGTTTATATTCCTTCCAATAGTTTCAATCACCTTCCAAGTTTCTAACAGTGGTGATTATTATTTATATCTTTAATATTTAAGTAGCTTAGGCCCTGTTGTTTGATCAGTAGTTAAAATAAATAATTGTTAAAATTCGAAAAAGGAATTGAATATTTGACACATTTACTTGAGATTCCATCAAATTTCCGATTCCTTTTATAATTTTAACAATTAGTTAGTTTAACTACTGATCAAACAACAGGCCCTTAGTGTTATTTTAATTTAAATACGTTTAATTTAAAACTAAGCTTTTCTAACCAATCTTTTCCTTTATTTATATGCTTATAATCTGTGAGTGATCCTTTCTACTGAATATCTGTGGCACGTTTGTGGTCGACGCTTTAGATTTAGACATAAATGACATAATCCTATAATCTGTGGGTCGACGCAAACTCAAATAAAATAAACTGAAAGAAAACATTACATTAAAAATATAAAACTTCATTTTTTTCTCCATACAAATGAATAAATACAATACAAGTAGAATCATCAGTAAGTATTTTTTCTCTATTTCTATCACAAACACCGGCCGAAGATGTGAAAACACATCTTTCGGCATAATCTAACCCATTTCATAGAAATAGTTCGATAAACTTGTTAAATTGCGTGATGTCAACAACGTAGTAATACATAAAAACTCCTAATTTTAACTTACCTGGGTACAACTTTAGAATTTTTATCAATTATAGTTACAAACCTATGGTTATAAATTATCTTTAAGGTTTATTTATTCTGTAGCTCTGCTAACCCCATTCTGTGATTACAGGCGTGAAGATATGTATCTATGCATGTAAAGATTTATTAATATATTGTATAGCAATATAGTAAAATAATACTACAGGAGCCTATTAAAATATATTTTCAGGCCATGGCAGATGAAAACCCGAACAATCACAAGAAATATGGGGGCCAATGGATTAGGTGTCCATCTCAGAGTCACGATGGTAAAATGTATTATTTCAACAAATCAACAGGGGAAGCTGTTTGGGATTTAAGTGATGCTGACGTGAGTTAAATATATATTTATACTATTTCTATAGATATCTACTATTTTCATTTTTTTATTTAACAACAATAGTTTATACATTTTCTAAAAAAGTAGTCAGTTTGTATTCTGATTCTATCAAGTTTAGTGATTGGAGTAACAAAAATACCTACAAATATGACTTACCCAAATAAACAACCAATCAAGAACTAGTTGACCAATTTTATTGCTATTATTCATTTCAGTAGCTGATTAAACAAGGTTCAAAATGGCATTCCATAAATGTTCGTACATATCATAGTTTTCACGGAGCAAGCATTTAAAAACCATTGCCAACGCTTTCATACTAATTTGTTCCGGTTTATGCCAGTTGAGGCAGTTATATTCGACACATGGAATAGTCTTTCAGATTGCTACAGTGAGATGAAAATGTTAGCATTTGGGGGGGCTGACTATCTTCAGATCAACATATTTGTGCAAACAAGCGTTCTCTGGTATGAATATAATTAAAACTAAAGTTAGACGCCAACTAACAATTGAAAATTTTGAGCCATGTTTGAAATTTAAAACAACAAGTTATGAGCTAAATTTCTTCAAAGCTTCTCAAACCATGCAAAGATAAAGCTCCCATTGAACTGCTCAAATGTATGTTATTGTTTGTTTACTTTTAAGTACAAGTTACATTGTTTAGTAAGGTTAACATTTTCTACTTGAATAACCATGCACAGCCAACGTTCCCATTGAATTTGGTTACTCAATTGTTTGTAAATGAAGTAAGTCAATGTTTGATTGTCTTAATTTTTTACTTAGAAAAATAGTGATTATCTTATAATACCATGTATACAGGGTGTCCAAAAAGTGGCCAAATAGATTTTAAAGCCCCTTTTTTGCAGTGCTAGTGTCAATAACCCGATTTATATAACCCAGAGTACTTACAAACATTGCTTTTCTAAAATTTTTTTGCATGACATAAAGTTGTTAATAGTTATTTGTTCAACAAGAGAGCAAAGTTGGTTTTTGCTGCGAGTGATGATTTTGAATCCCGAGTAAGCGAAGGATTCTATTATTGAATCACGAGCGTAGCGAGTGATTCTAGGGTAGAATCCTGAGCGTAGCGAGGGATTCAAAGATACGAGACGTAAAAAACTTTGGTCTCGTGTGAGACATACAACTTTTCACCTCAGCAGCGAGAACAACACAGCGTGAAGCTGGTAGGGCCAACGCAGGTCTTCCGTTGTGACCATTTGGTGAATACACGACTAAATAACGACACGATCGCATATGCATCAATCACAAGCATTTTTGCAAAATACTAATAAAATAAAAAGTGGAAAAAATAAACATGAAACAGATAAAACCTGTCACTCAACTTGATAATGCCGTAGTGCAAACACAACTTTATACAGCTTTATGTAGTCTGTGGCTTTAAAAAAAACCTAACTAGGCCTTGTCTATGGCTATTGGCTATGGCGGACAAATTAACAAAAATTACATCGTCATTTAGATTACATTACTTTTTTTTTTAAGTACAATAATCCCGCTATTTTTGAAATGCGTTCTGAAACTGCCCCCGCGGTTTATGTCACGAAATTAAAGATTGTTAAAACGATAGCAAAATTATGTAGATACATAACTTCTTATTTTTCATTAATTTTGTCTTCAAAACATTAAAGAAAAAAAATGATTGTACCTACTGTATAAAATAGTTATAATAAACACATTTCAAAGTTTAACAGATAGTTTTATTTGCAATTTTACGGTTATGTGTGCATCCGAACGTGCGTTTCTTTTTGGGCCTACTATGTGTGGAATTTGAAAATCGAACTTCGAATCAAGTTGTTTCTATCTCTCGCTTTTTTCCTATCGAAGTGAAAGTGACAGAACAAAGTGAAGTTCAATTTTTTCGAATGTTGTGAGTAGCCCCAGCACTGCTCACGGCATTTAAAAAAAATAATTAAAAAGCTACTTTGCTTCTCGCTCGCAGCAAAATTGAATTTTGCTCACTGTTTTTAAGCAGCAAAACCTGCTTGTTTGAGCTGCTGAGGTGAAAATGCTCTTTTTAACCCATGAATAGACACCAGCATTGCCTTTTTCGGTTAATAACCATCCCAAAAGTGGCTGAATAAAATAAAATAAATATAATGTGATAGGACAGTAGAGGTGTGCGCCAGTGTTGCCAGGTCCAATGTGAAACATTCAGTAGATATAAGGTCAAAATATCAGGAAATATATTTCACAAAAGATTTTACATTATCTTCTTAATCAAATCCATTTTAAATCATATATTTTCCGTAATTTTGGCTGTAAAGGAAATATGAATATGATGAACATAGTCTTTCGCCTTTTTTTAGGGTTCCGTAGTCAAACTAGGAACCCTTATAGTTTTGCCATGTCCGTCCGTCCGTCCGTCCGCAGTCTAGCTCAGAGATTCATAGTACTAGAAAGCTGTAATTTGGCATGAATATACACATTAGTCACACCAACAAAGTGGTAAAATAATTGGATAGGTCTTTCAAAAATATTGCGGGTTTATGACAACAATTTTTCGATTCAGGGATCCGTTTATGAAATATTAAGCTTTAAAGCGCTATTTTTTGTTAGAGTCAAGTGTCCCCCCCCCCTACAGCCAAAACTACAAATACTAAAAATCTGAAAAATATCTTCAACGAAAGCGCATATAACGAATTTTAAAGGAAAACTATCACGGCTAAGTAGACATGATTAGTTCCTGAGATACAGGCGACTAAAGCGTTTATAAATACTTATCAAAATCGCCTATGATAACTTTGATAGAAAAATTGTTAATGGGGGCCTGCACGCGCGGGGGGGAGTCGAACTGTCCAACTTGTCCAAGTAACAAATCGAGGGACAGCCGCGCTCATAAGCGCGAGCGCCTAGATGCTGTTCGGACGTGCCCCGGAATGCTAAATATTCGATTAGTTTATTGATTTGAGTTGAGTATCGTTTGGAAAACTTAAAATTCTATTTACTGGACCTTGTTTTTTTTTTCAATTTCTATTAATTACTTTATAAAAGATTAAACTTTTATTGTAATTTAAAGTAGGTTTGAAGCAGTTTAGATACCTAACTACCTACATAGGTATACTGATCTCACACTTAAAAGCTTGGCTCTTGTTTGAGATATTATATACGAATTTACAAGAAAAAGAATCATTACTAAGTAGACTTAATTAGTTCCTGAGATACAGGCGACTAACGGGTTTATACCTACTAAAAATCATCTAAGACAGCGCCAAATAACTTTAAATAGAAAATTGGTTCATACACATGTTGATTTATGAGATAGTTGTTTGTGTTTGTCGTTACGGCTTCGGAACCCTATACTGAGCATGGTCCGACATGCTCTTGCCCGGTTTTGTTATAGTACTCATCGTGCAATTTCGGACAAATGCAAAGGTTTTATGAAAGGACGCCAAAACAAACACACACTGCAAACAAAACGCTTAAAATAGATAAATTTTACAAAGAAACCACGTAAAACATAATAAATTCATGGATTTACCTAAATATATTTAGCACTATTGCACTTCACTACACAACTAACTGCTAAAGCAGAACAGACAAAGCAGAACAAACCGAACTTAAAATCTTTTGAAGAGTTATAACACCTATGTTTTGACTTTTATTTTGTTTGCCTCCCTCCAACTCAAACTGATCAAACTCAAACGATCGAGCTGGATCGCTTGCCTCGCGTAGCCGCTGCGGTCTACCTAAATTCCATCGAACATTTTCCGCATTTTGCGCGGCTGCCGCGCATAATCTGTACCCAGCTAAAGCCGTAGCCGCCGTCGTCGGGGTAAAGTCGTCGGATTGTAAATTTTTAAGTTTGGCGGGTAGACGCTCGTAGTACGTGGGACCGATGACACGCAAGCGCCATGCGACGGGGAACTGTTCTCAAACGCCCGGTGTGGCGGAGCTCCTTGTCAAAAATATTAACGCGTGTGAAGGAGGAAATATTAGTAGGGAGTATTAGTTCTTACAAACATTAATATTTGAAAAATATAAACCGAGTAGTACGTCAGTATGCGGTACGTTACGAAAAGGTCCCTGCAAGAGTGCCTAGGTTTCACCCCAGCTAACGTGCGTAAGGCGCGTTTTTGCATAAGTAACACCCTATTGGCATCCGTGGAGTTTCCCCATAAGAGCGCACCATATGACATTAGGGAGTGAAAGTGTGCAAAGTATACCTGTTTTAATGCATCACTTGCAATAAGCCTCTTCAGTTTACGCAACGCAAAGACTGCACCACTCAGTATATCGCATAGTTTGTCGACATGGCACTTCCAGTTAAGATTAGAGTCAAGTGTGAAACCGAGGAACCTACACTCATTGCATATCGGCATCGGAGTGTTTGCGCGGTTACTTCGGCCTGAGAAAACCATGGTGTTGGATTTCGACAAGTTTAAAATCAAACCATTAGCCGAAAACGACGTTTGCAACGCGACATGGATTTTCTCCCCGAGCTGTTCATACGTGCGCGCACTAACCACGACAGTAGTGTCGTCCGCAAAGAGCACTGACAAGCCAGCTGTGATGGCCGTCGGAAGGTCATTCATGTAAATCAAGAACAGTGTGTTTCCTAGTGCCGACCCTTGAGGGATCCCAAGACTCACACTTCCGGTCATAGACTGCATCCTTTTGCCGTTTGCGGACAACTTGACTGCCTGTTGACACCCGGACAGGAATGACATGAGTAGACGGTGACATCGCTGATGCCGTAGTGATGCAATTTTTTTTTATTTTTTTTATTAAAAATCTGTAAATTAACTAGATAGTTATTGTTTATTTACATAATAAATTGTTTTCTTAAGAATAAACAGTTTATTTATACAAATTCGTAGTACTATTCATTGTTGGAGTTAAGAATTTTTTGTGGCTCTGTTAAAACTTTGAAATTTCGTAAATTGTAGTTTTTGACTCCTCCGACTTGAAAGGTTAGCCCTAGGTTAGCCCATTTCAAAATTCAAAATATTTATTCAGTGCACATGAGGGCTCTTTTACGCGTCGGTAATATGGAGTGAATCTACTAGCCCTTCGGACAAGACCATCATTGCGGCGAAGAAGCGCCGCAAGAAACCCCAGCACAAGGTCATTTTTTCAAAAAAAAAAAAAAAAATTTTTTTTTAAATAGTGACTAGGAGAACAACATAACGAGGTCTCTACGTCAGGAACGATAATTAAAATAACTAACTGGAAAACAGGCCCTTGTATGACGCGTATCTCAGCCACCGCCTCCCCCAACCATGTGTTTGGGAAGGAAGCGACCCGATCAACGACGCCGCCGTAAGCAAAGACCTTCGAGTGAGCAAGACATGCTCATGCTGCCGGACAAAATATATCAATATAAAAGTAGCTGTCCGGCGATAAACATCATAATGTGTTCTCATTTCTAAAGTGTCCTTGAGCACAAGAACCGATTAAAAGTACAAAGAAAAAAACATTAGGTAATCTTAAAGATAAAAAGATAAAAGATATTTTGATTTTTACGAAATCACAAAACCCTATTTGCTCACGAAAAAAATAATAAATGTCAAATTAATCTTAGGTAGAGAAATAAGTTAATACTTAAGCTCTTAATTTTACCAATTTAAAAATTGTTAGCTCTCGAACCCATCACATGGCTGTGAAAATTTATAATAAAATACCCCTTACAATCAGAGACATAACAAAAGAGTCTACATTTTGTAGTAAGTTAAGGAGTTTTATGATTTCAAAATGCTTTTATAATTTAGAAGAGTTTTTTGCGTTTCAACAGTAAATAAAATCTGTTAGCCTTGTATTATTAAATATTATAATATAAATGTGATTTCCTAAATAGACATGTAAGTATATTATTGTGTCTTGTTGCAGCGCCCTCGCAGGGTTTATGTTAAAGGTACCTGGGCCATTCTACTTTTCGTTGTACATAACTTTTAGCCACGCTCTCACTAAACTATTTTTATTTCAACAAACAGTAAAGTGCTGCTTTTTCTAACTTAAAACTAGAAAAGGGACGTCAATAAGCTTATATATAGAATTAACCTAATTCATAAAAAGTTATTTGTAATAACTATAAAGTGAGTAACGCAGTGGACGTTGATGTCCCCGCCTTTTCTATGGAAAATGTGCAATTTACCACTGAGTTACCAAGATTCTTCAGCGATAATTGAGTAATTTAGGATATGTTTTTTTGAAAACCGTTAAACGTAAACATTCTAAGTTCACGTTATTTCTTTATTCGCGG
Organism: Acleris laterana; assembly: GCA_963966035.1. Classification (NCBI taxonomy): domain Eukaryota; kingdom Metazoa; phylum Arthropoda; class Insecta; order Lepidoptera; family Tortricidae; genus Acleris; species Acleris laterana. The sequence goes on from OZ014448.1 coordinate 639,139, forward strand.
ATTCATCATTTGGTATACTTTTTATCGGACGATAGCAAAAATGTACACTGAAAAGTAGAATGGCCCACCTACTATATTTATAAGACAAACAATTATACAAAAAAAAAACAATAAATGAATATGACTATGACTATTCAGTAAGTAGGCCGCACAGGAACTTTTCGACGTCAAGAATATACCAGCGCTTCCCAAGAGGAGACCACTGCCAAGAAGAAACGCCGCGCCGCAAGAAACTCAGCAGTCAGTATTTTTTTTAACATATTTCATATAACAATGGTACTTCTTAGTCTAGCATTATATAAAGCGATAAATGTTTGATTAAATATAATATCAAATAACATGCGTAGATCAGCTCAGCAGGAAAACAACCAAAATTTTAAAATGTAGGTATACATTATTGGTTTAAAGGCATTTTGCAATAAGCGCTGCTCAGTGCTCAGCTATTATTACTAATAAAAAAAAGAAAAGAACCACGAGTTCAGTAATAGCTTACACTACTTAAATAGTAGTTTATGCAACTCATGCATAATAGGATCACACTAGTGTTTTAAGGCCTAATTATGTACAGTTGCATACACGACTTTATCTTCACACATATCATAAGTACTCTAAGATGGGTTCAAAACCCGTAGAGAAATTACCTGCAATGCTACTAGTGCTACCTGTAAAATATCTATAGACTATAGATATTAAAATAATGCAATCAAAAATAATTTTGAACAAATACAGAAACATATTATTTATTGTAATAGTTATTATTAAACAATCTTACTTTCGTAACAGTAAAAAACCAACGAACAAATGATATCAATAATGGCGGCCATTCGATCCTCTGTGAAGATGAATGTTTTTTTATTAATTATAGACAAACGAATGAAGTCCCTATTCTCAAGTTACTCGAGATCAAATGTGTGGTTTATATTAAAAAAAACATACTGAATTGACGTTTCGAGTCGATAACTGTTTTAATATCTATGAATAGTAATGAATACTAGAATAGAGAGCTCTCTTGAGTTTTGACAGCTGTTCCAAATTTAAACTCATAACCTTACCAAAATCTGTACTGTTATAACATTAAAGTACAGATTTTACCTATTACCACGGACAAGAAAGTTCCCATAGTAAAATTGGTTGTAATAATGCTGGTAATTTTCTACGGGTTTTAAATGCATAATAGAAAACTTATGATATGTGTGTAGATAAAAGGTCTTTACCATCTAAGAAGTCATTTACAGTATAATATGCCTTACCCAGCCAGCAGCATTTAATGTGAGACTTAAATTTATTTAATATTTCATAAGTTTTAAGGTTCAAAACCTTACATTAAATAACAAAATATGTTTATTTTGAATGTATCTACCATTTTACAACTTTGCCATAAATTAATGGGTGTTCACCTTAAAACATTATGACCTTTACAAGTGACCGAAACCCCTTTACATACTTTTTAATTTGCCTGTCAAAATGATGACAGCAAAGTATTATAAAATATATATAAATATATATGTAATATACAGAGTGTTTTTTTTAAATGGGACAGTATGGGGAAATCCGAATCTAAAGGAGATAGAGGAAAAGTGTCCAAGGAGACATTAGGTGTTTTTTTATGTAAACAAATTTGGCTCATTAAAATTTTTGGTCAAGCGCGAGTTGTTCTTAAAAAATTATAAAGTTGGTAAATTTTTTTTTTGACGCGGGTCGGCTCTGTTTCATGTAAGGATTATTTCATTGTATGGAAAGAAAAAAAACTGAACAGCAGAAGTTAGTCAAATTTAATGAAAACTAATCTTCATACAATTGCAGTATTCGCCTTTTAATATTGTTACAAGTGCCTAGGCGTGTAAAAAAATATTTAAAATTATTCCATTTTTAAATTTCGATAATCGATAAGAGCTCCAGATGATTCAAGAGAAGAACATTTTTTTTAATCTTCGTAAACATCATGGCACGCGATAGTCTTGAAATTATAAAAAAAAGAATTCAAATTTGGAACGTAAGTTATTTCTGCAGCAAAGAATTCAAATTTGGAACGTAAGTTATTCCTGCAGCTGTGATTTTGTTTCCAATCAGTTCATGCTTGTAATTTTATTCATCATGGCGTTAACTAATTCACATAAAGTTGATTTGATTGAGGCGTATTTTCTTAATTATCGCAGTAGAGATAATGCACTTAAGTGGTATCAAGAACGCTATCCTGACCGTGTAGTACCGAATCGCAAGATATTTGATAGTTTAACACTTTAAACACAATTCACCATAAGTCTCTGTTAAATGCAACTAGAAGTGTCTTGAAGCGTGCTCGTACCTGCATAAGACAAGACGGCGGCCACATCGAACATTTACTCAAGTAATAAACCAACTGTATGAAGATTAGTTTTCATTAAATTTGACCAACTTCTGCTGTTCAGATTTTTTTCTTTCCATACAATGAAATAATCCTTACATGAAACAGAGTCGACCCGCGTCAAAAAAAAAAATTACAAACTTTATAATTTTTTAAGAACAACTCACGCTTGACCAAAAATTTTAATGAGCCAAATTTGTTAACATAAAAAAACACCTAATGTCTCCTTTGACACTTTTCCTCTATCTCCTTTAGATTCGGATTTCCCCATACTGTCCCATTGAAAAAAAACACTGTATATAAATCTCGTGTCAGTGTTTGTAACAAAACTCCTTCGAAACGGTTTGATGGATTATTATAAAATTTTGTGTGTGTATTCTTCAGGTCTGATGATAG
>OZ014448.1:642078-706604 GCA_963966035.1 Acleris laterana
TACCACCCGCGAACCTTGGACGCTACCCCTGGCAAATTTATTGGGGGCCTGACAATAACTCGAAATTTTATCTTATTTACACATTCTTATTGGCTCCTGGGCCACAAAGTTGATAAACAGTCACAATCATTGTAACATAAAAAATTATAAAATTGTGATTTTTTTGCCAATATTTAAGTTGGTATGTAAATTTAGTCTACTAATATATGCAATAAGGAACCTTACTAACTATTTTATGGGGAAACCCGAAATAAATAATTTTGAATTTTGAATTAGAATTAAGCGTCATGTTTTGTCATTGTTTATCATAAATTTTAATTACTAAAATAATCATAATGATGTATCGGAGGTTATTGCATATTTATATTGTGTAAACACTCCCCACCTTATTTTCTATCTGAACAAACTTTCATAGATTCCCAGATTTCTGTTCATAAACATTTTTTTGTATGTATTTAGACAAAGTTCCGGTTAATCTTAAAATGCTACAAGGTGGCAACATCGCAAGTTGCTGCTTGGAATTGATAAATCAGAAATATCTTGTCGTAAGTACACTTTTAAAAAGACTGTCTTATTTTATATTAATTTACTTTTTCAGCAAAATGTAAGTACTAGAAACAATTTCAACCTTATTTTGTAAACAGTTAGCTATTATTCACTGTATATTTGAATGTATACGTCGTTAGCGTTAAACTGATTACGGGAGCAGGTTAAGTAACAATTTCACCGAACGATGTTCAATTGAATCATTGTTAATCGACTGTTAGTTCATACATTTCGACAGCTGTTAACGCTCTAATCGTCTGTTAAGTGATTTACATCGTTTGGTGATATTGTTACTAAGGCTCGATGCTTCTTCTTTCGCTAATTCTTAATACTAAATATAATACTATGACAAACGCTAATAGGAAAAAACTGTTTTAGATTCTTATTATGACTGACAAGGAAGAATCAGAAAGCCGATATATGTATGACGACATACCTACCTTCACTATCAGCGATCTGAAAGAGTGCCTGGCGCAGCCCCCGCGCGCGCCTAAAGCCGAATCTCGTGAAAACGTTGTTAACGTGATCTCCAACAAATTGTACGCTTCTGCAAATGCCAATGATCATAAAGATACTTCTAATAAAAATAATTCACCGTCGGCTTCGGCCAAACCGATGCAAGAGAATTCTAGCGTTGAGATTAATGAAGCATGCACCAACGATAACAACCCAGTTCTAAGCAAGTGTATAAAAATTAAGAAGATAAAAGTTACGTCATTGGTAAAAAATACCGCCAACGCCAGCGTTCAAACTGACTTCGAATACAATTCCACGCTATCTAACGAAAGCGCTAACTCTAGCATTGTCCGCACATTAGAAACCGATCATAGATTACAAGTCGATACTGTTATAGAATCTTCAAACGATGGTAAGGAAGAACCGAAAGTAACATCAAGAAAAATTAAACTAAATAGATCCCAACCTGTGCCAAAAAGCGAACCTATTAAACAAACTACGCTCAAATGGAGGAAGCGGAGAGCTGAGCCACCTAAAACTAATGTGAAAGCAAACATTAAAGAGGAAACACATACTGTCAGTGATAAAGGTTCGCTAATGGACGTAAGAAGTGACTTGTTAGTACAGATGAATGAACAAGCCGTGGACTTTGGAACACAGAAACACACAGAGATTACAGAGATTAGCGAACGAAACGCTCATATGGACGAAAAAGGAAGCACTAAAGAGAGCATTAGTGTGATATCAAATTCAGTCGAGTCTGAAACCATGTTTCGAGTTAACAAGAAAGCTATTTTGAGTCGGTCTGTAGTTAATGAAGACATCCATATGTTTGAGGTGACGGGTAAATCGATGGGTGAATATCTAGTGATGCGGCGGGACGAGTGGGTGTCTCGCTTCGTGCAGATAATGGAAGAAGCCCTGACGCAGGTGCTGCAGTCCGAGCCGCACCAGGAGCCCGCCATGCCGCCCCCGTGGAGCGTGCACGAGGCAACGCTGTGCGTCAAAAGAAAATTCGAAAATAATACCAAAATAGTATTCGCCTCGGATAAATTAACCACGGCTCTTCATCAAATAAGTGACAGCAAAGGTTTGTTTACTTTCAGTTCGACAAACAACTACAATAGATTTTTCGTTTCTCTGGAAGCGATATTATTTCTTTTGTTTTCAAGATATCCTGAACGCGATATTATAATATAATTGACAACATTTCATTTTGGTGACACCTGCAAATTACTATACGAATCGAAAGGGTTTTACCTCCTGAACACGGCAAAATATTTATTTAGATTTATTTTTCTTTATTTACAAAATTACAAGTAAGTTAATAAAAATATCGAGTTTTACCAATACTATGTCTGAATAGATATAATACCATTGCCTTTTTCACGAGAAAAAAAGCTGTCATACTTCAAATTTGACATTGACACTATTGACAGATGGATAGATACTTAGGGCCACTTGCACGCAGAATTTAACCCTGGGTTAAGGCACTAACTCGAGTTAGTAGACGTTACATTCATACGAAAACTGTCATTTTAACTCGAGTTACGCCCACTTGCGTGGACCAGAGTTACCGTCTTAACCCGAGGTTAGGCGGCAAACCACGTACAAAAGTAGACGCTTAACTCTGGGTTAAGGGCTAACTCTGGTCCGCGCAAGTCCGCCTTACGCCCACTTGCGTGGACCAGAGTTAGCGTCTTAACCCGAGGTTAGGCGGCAAACCACGTACAAAAGTCCGCCTAAGGCGGACTTGCGCGCACCAGGGTTAGCCCTTAACCCAGAGTTAAGCGTCTACTTTTGTACGTGATTTGCCGGCTAACCTCGGGTTAAGACGCTAACTCTGGTTCGCGCAAGTGGGCGTTAGTGTCTTAACCCAGGGTTAAACTTTTCGTGCAAGTGGCCCTTAGAGAATTATCGGTTGACATGATACTTTTTTATATACAGATTGGACTAACGTAATATGTCCATTGTGTCGTAGAAATGAAGTTACGCCCTTTTAGAATAAGTACATCTTAATAAATTAATAATAAAATAATTATTCATTCTAGAGAAAATTTAAAACTATTAGTGTCTTCCTCCTTCCAAACAGTATCTATAAAACGAATAAAATTAAAGTCTTGAAAATATGAAATCTTGTCAATTCTCGCTGTAAGAAGTAAAAGAAACCCGTTTGTCGATGAATTAATAGAAAACTGTTTATGTTTCGGTTGATGTGTTTTTTTAAATAATGTTTCGCTTTTTTGTAGGTAAAATAAAAGCCGATTTGAATCCGAGTGAATTTATGCGGATGTACAGCTATGCCGTGAATTTAATAAAACACCTGCAAGTAAGTAATCCTTACATTAAAAACTCAAAATAAAAAAAAACACAAATATTAATCAGTTCTTTATTAGGATGTGCTGAATGACAGTGAAGATCTACAAATCGCAAAGGCCTCGCTGTCCAAATTGCTGATTGACATCCAGGACCCCAGCCTGGACGTCGCGCATAACACGTTTATAGATACTTTCGATGAGCAGACGAGCAACACCGAAGCAGGCATGAGTACGACATTTTTCATTATTATTAAATTCCCCAAAAACTTCAATTTGTTTTTCATGCGATAACGCGTTATTCAGTTGAAATTTCATGTAATATTATCTAAACTCGATATTTTTCTTTTATTTTAACAAACCAAGTTTAAATGACGGACCGAATGCCTTAATTGCCATGCGCTACCACTCAACTATTGATTAATGTGACTTTGTTATATTGGTCAATTTTCTAAAATTAGTAGCGTCTCTTGCTCGCATCAAAATTGCTCCAGTATTGTTGGCAACTGTCTGGTTTAGGAAGTCGTGTTTGTATGTGTATGTGTATGTATATGCTTGTAGCGTTCTCATCAGGTGTCTCGGACGACACCCAGCCCGCGGCCGCGCCGCCGCCCTCGCCGCCGCCGCCCCCGAGCCGCAAGCCCTCCCCCGCCAAGTACAAACTGAGGAGTCAACAGGTCAGGCTTACTTCTGGAGACTCCAGGTCGGACAATATAAATATCCATTAGTTCATTCAATGGTAAAATGTTTTTTACAGCAAAAGGTTACCACGCCCACTATGACTCGATCCACCATCGAAGATATTTGTTTCTTCACCAGCCTCAGACTTCAGAGGAACGATAGCGGCGACTCGGCCAGTAAAACTTTAAATACAACAGATGAAACGTCATCCCCGCGACAAACATCTGAGGATGCTAAACAACCGGAGCCCAAGATTGTAAGACAATTTAACGTATGCGCGGATTTCGAAGAAAGGTTAATAAAGAAACGACTGTTGGAGGAGGTGGACGACGAGTATTTTGCTGAAGATAACCACAACACGGGGACGGAGTTCTACCTCGGCGAGAAGGGCGCGAGCACGCCGGCGAGCAAGGACGCCGCGGACGCCACGGACGGCACGGATGGCACGGACGGCACGGACTACGCAGACGACGCGGACGCACACACCGTGCTCAAGTGGTTCATGTCGCGGACCACGTACCCCATACACAGGGTACTGGTCGAGATACAGAGGTTCTGGTAAGTTTTATTTTTCAACCCCAGATGCAGAGAGACAACAAAATTAAAATGTGTTTTTATGGCATGGCAAGCCGCCAGCAAGTACTCAGCTTGCATTCTCAACACTACAATTTGAAGACTACAATCCTAAGTCCGTAATGCGTTTCCAACCCTGAGGACTACGAGGGGTGATTGGAAAGTTCGCGGCCTAAGTATGAAATGAAATCCAAGGTTTTTTTTAAACATTTTTATTTCTCTACTTAGTCCCCGTCGAGCTCTTTGCACTTGTTCCATCTGGATTCCAAAGCCAATACACCACTTTTGAAGAAACTTTCCTCCAGGTCTTCAAAATAGGTGTCCACTTCAGCTTGGACCTCGTTCTAGACAGTCGCGTGAAATTGTTAGACGAGTGATCTTTTGTTCCACTGAAAGGAGCTTTGGAACCCATCTCGCCGACACCTTCGAAAAACCTAATTCGTTGACTATAATGTTTTCGGTTCTTTCTTAGGAGATGCCCACGATGTCAGCTATTTCTCTTACTTTTAACCGTCGGTCTTTCATTATCATGTCGGATATAATTGCCACATTATGTGGATTGGTCGCAGTGGTTGGCCTTCCGGGACGAGGGTCATCTGCGATACTGATTCGTCCCCGCTTGAATTCAGCTGCCCACTTTTTTACATTCGTATATGATGGACAGGATTGCCCCAATGTACACTGCATATCTTCATAAATTTGTTTCGGAATCAATCCTTTTTTATGAAGATATTTAATTACAGCACGTTGCTCCAAATTGTCCATTATCAAAAATCTGTTTACACGTATTTTTAAATCAGACGTAAAATTTATATTCAATTTTGTCTTCCAGTTAAAATTTCGCGGGATGAAAACTGAATAATGACAGTTCAAAATGGCGGCAGTTTTTTTTTTTTTTTTTTAATGGTCAGGCCGCGAACTTTCCAATCAGCCCTCGTATGATGGAATGCCTCTACGCTAGTAATTTCACCGGTTGTACTTTTTCAAATCAAATCGGTAAAATACTGGTTAAGGGCCGAATTTTGTACCCGAAACCGACGTGCATGCATGACTCGATGTATGAATGTGGAAGAAGGGAAAGAGTGCTGTCAGGATCGTAGCAGGTGGACAGACGTGGTCTCTACTCCTATGGGGAACAGGCGTGATTTAATGCATGCATGTCTTGTCCCCATACCGCAAATGCTGCTTGGCGGTAGGATAAAGGATAGGCAAACGAACCAGCGGATCCCTGGGGGGTTATTATGACATAATTATGCAGTTCAGTTTACGCTGAGAAAAAAGGACTGAGCTATATAACTGCTATAGCTCTGTCCTTTACGCTCACCGTAAAATAAATTGCATAGCTATGTCATAATGTCCCCCACCAGGAGAGGGATCGCAGATGCGTTGCCGGCCTTTGAGAAAGGAGTATGCTTGTCTCTGGAAGATCACCATGTCATAGCGGTTCGGAAATACCGCCGCTATAAACTGGTCCAACAAAAATCGCCGTGCTCGGGCAATGGTCCGAGTCCAAAACACTTTCCCGAGAAACCAACCAAATGTGTATAACTTGTTTCAGCACTGATACTTACAAAGAGCTGAACAAGAACGAAAAGATGAAACCAGAATACATTACGAAGCTCTCTGCAAAAACTGCCAAAGTTACCACACACATGAATAATCTGTGTAAATACTTGAATAGGTACGTAAACTGTAGCTCCCGAACTATTTTAGTAAATAAACCGAAGTTCGAAGATTCGCCAGTCGTAGTAATGAAATTAAGTTAGCGCTATTTTAATCATTCTTAGCTTTAGTTAAATGCATTTAATGTTGTAATTTCAAAATTATTATTGATATTGATTTGTTTCTGTGTTCAACTAAAACTAGGATGTGCCGCACGTTGTTCTAACATCCTGATGTAAGCGACTCGCGAGCCTGTTTGTCCCCTAGAAGTTCGTTACTGCAACTGCTACGGGTACAGTTACAGCCTGCTAGGAGCACCCAGCTTTACCGCGGCATGTGTTGCAGGATCCTGCACCGCGACACGCGCAGCAAGTTCAGCTACATGCTGAAGCAGGTGGGCTACGAGGACGCTTCCATGAGCCCGGCGCAGCAGGCCGAGTACGGGTGAGCAGACCCACTTACTATTCTCAATTTACTTTAACGACCTCGTGTAGGCGTCTCTCACTCGCACAAGGACAAGGACAATAGAGGCAGGTATCCAAGTGGGCGGCAACAAAGGATAAGCGTAGGACTCGTTCACAATGGTACAGATTAAGGAGACATCGGTCCGTTTCCAAAGTCAATTGCAGGTATAGTATGAATCTTCCCAGGTGATTTTTCGCTTTGAGCCATTGATTTAGTATATACAAGATACACAATCCCGCACAAAACTTTATTATAAACTGTCCCAAATGACATTGATAGCTGCATTCAGATACATGCTAACATCGCTATTTTTTACCTTAAACATTCATGCAAAAAAAAACTCAATATACTAGTAGTCAAGTGTCAAATTTGCAAACTAATGTTTTAAAATATTTAAAACTCTTTAGTGAAATCGCCATTGTCATACTATTTATGACAAAAGTAGACATCGAATGAATGGAGACGAATTTCTCTATTTATATTGTATTAGTTTTAACGAAATTACAAATTACACATAAAAACTTTTGACATGTTTTATAAATGCTGTCATTGTATTACACAACTCTATATATATATATATATATATACAATAATAATAATGAATAAATTTATGTAAAGCAAGGTTTAAAAACCCGTCCCGTCGATTGTTTTTATTCAAATTTTAACGTTTAGGTATCCTTTGTCACCTGGAATGGTGAAATAAATGATTCTAACGATACCACACACATATAAATTGGCTCAGGTCTTCAAAGCTATGTTGGAATAAAGAATTATACATACATAAATGAACCATTAAAACATTACACTTTACTCCAGACAAGACAAGATCTTATCCTATCATAACCAACCTAGCCTAACCGGTTACGTATCATAATATGTACGTAGAGTTCAAAATACATAATGGGTCATAATTCATAATGGTCATAATATAGTTTTTTTTTGAAACCCTGAACTTTTCAAGATTATTATACAACAAACCTAACCTAACCTAATAGGTTTTATACAATGGGCTTTTAAAAATATTGAAAAGTTTACTTATTATGACCATTATGTAATATGACCCATTATGTATTTTGAACTTTATATATAGGTATTATGATGCGATCCCAACCTAACCTATTTTTTTATATACGTCTGTGGTACGAAAATGGGTCAAGCACACAACAGACGACTTATTTTCCTTGAATAGTTGATCACCCCTATCACGTGCTAATATTGCGACCCATTTTGCACGTCGTAGAGGATTTCGTGGAAAGCTTAAATTTAAAAATAAAAAATATTAAAATTTAAAAAAGTAATAGCTACTCCATAATAATTTTGTTCCTTGGTAAGTCATAATTTGTGTGCACAAATTAAATTCCTAAAATCATGAAAACATTATAATTTTAGCTAGAAACGTTTATAAATAAATAGAACTTACGTAAAATAAGACATTCCATCCTTTTTATTTGTTTTTTGTTATTATTTTTGCAGTTTTTCACCACACATTTTGTCATGATTGACAACTGCCACTGTCTGTGGTCGGAACAAGACTAATAGCAAAACTACTGCCCAAGTCGATTCGGCAGTAGTTTTGACTTGCCATTTTTTCGTGCTGATTGTGTATCTAGTATATACTAAATCAATGCTTTGAGCCCTAATCTTTCAAACAAAGGCCATTGTCTCTATTATCGCAAAGCCGCTAGCTACCGAGTTAGCACGTGCCACTACAACATTCATATTGAAAAACAAACTGTATCGTCTTAGTATTAGGGTTCAAATTTAAAATAATATGAGTGCCGTATTGCCTCGGGGCGGTCTATCGTCCTACACTACCAAAACATAATATCCAGAATATCAGTGACATTAAATTTGAACTTTAATACTATGACGATACCGTTTGTTTTTCAATATGAATGTTGTAGTGGCACGTGCTAACTCGGTAGCTAGCGGCTTTGCTTTAATAGAGACAATGGCCTTTGTTTGAAAGATTAGGGCTCGAAGCGAAAAATTCACCTGGGAAGATTCATACTATAAACAATAAACAATAATTGTCAAGAAGGCAAAACAAACGCGTCCGATTCGTACAGATGTAAGAGCCAACTGATTACCTGCTGCTGCTGTGTGAGAGCGGCTTTAGCGGATTCTCATTAGCCAATCACGTGCAACTGCACTTCTCCAATACTAGGTTGTTAAAATAAATATCGTATACACGACGACACGCTAGCCTAGTTGGTATATAGTGACCCTGCGTATGAACCATTCCCGGGTTCAAATTTCAGTAACGGCAGATATTTGTGTGATACTCGCGAGTATTTCTGTGAATAATATTGAATGAGTATTTTTTGGATAGAGAGAAAAGCGTTTTTTTTAATAAAAATTAACAATAAAATCGCTTTATTCCTTGACTTTGACCCTAAAATAAATAGTATTTTGACTTAAGCGGCGATATTCGTTTGGCACGAGAACGCCACATCACGGCGCTGTTTCGGGCAGACCGCGCACGCCGCGAAAGCGATAAGTGCGGTAGTTAATTGACCCATTTTTAAGAAGTATCTACGAAAACTATATTTAACAGTTAACTCATATTGCAGTTTTATAACTTAATAAAATCTAAAAAAGTTAAAAAGCTGATAAAAGCCTCATCATTATTCATCACACAGTGTGGCGAAAACGAACGGTAGGCTTGTGTTGGCTGTTTGCCCCATTTTTTTCGTCCTTTTGATTTTGTACGCATATCAATAGATGGAATTTTGTAAAGTTTAACAAAGGGGGAAAAGTTGTATAACTTCAAAATCCTTAGTCGCATCCATCATGCACAGAAACGGTTTTTAAGTTAATATTGGGTCATGTTGCTATTTAGTTGGTTCTTTGAACAAATCATTCAAATTTTGTTTAGCTACTGGTTTTTTTTGACAGATTGTTAAACTTTTTAATAAAGTTTGGGTAGTACACTTACTTGTGACGGTGTAACTTTTGATCTAATCGCCCAAAAAAGATAAAACAAAGTGCGTAGTATTGAATATGTAAGGTTTATAATAATTGATAACAATATTAGACCAATAAAAAAAAACTGAGTAACTACTTTTTTTGTGAAAAATTACTGCAAAAATGTCATTTTGTGAATGATAATAATGTTTTAAACTCAAATACCAACCCTAATTCAAGATAAAAAGCAGCGCCAGTTACCTTACGAAGGTCTTATTGCGCTGGCAACCGTGACTAATTTATTACTTTTTCTTTCAGAGCTGTCGTTAAAAAGTACCTCGGCCAGGCGAACATACTTCTGGAAGCTGTCAACCTAATAGCCGAGGCGGTGCAGGACGCGGAAAACTCGATGGATAAGTGAAAATCGTAGAATAAGTACAACTTTAGAAGCCAGTCTATAAGATTGAGCATCAGCTATCCTTTTATACTTTTTAGATACCGACTTTAGTACCTAGGCTCTTTTTTACAACAACATATTTGAATAGACTTTAAGAATGGACTTTTCTTGGACTTCTAAAGGTTACTGCTACTAAATAACCTTAAGTTTCCTTTCTAGCTTATATGCATGCTATAAATAAATAAAAGTTCAAACATGTACCTATTTTGCATATTTCTTCTTTTCTGTCAGGTTTTCTTACTGAAACGACTCAGTACTTGTGTACTATAATGTCAGTTGAGATTGTCATATTACAAACACATGTAAAGGCGATGCCTAACGAGCGTTGCCGGTGCGTTGCGTGTGATTTTAACATAGAGCGACGCACGTATTTCAACGTATGTGGCATGTCCTTCTAATTTATGTAAAGAACAACGCAGCGGCGACGACACAGCGCACCGGCAACGCCCGTGTGGCACCTCCTCAGAGCTGCCGCACATTAGGCCAGTAGTGGCGACCACAGCCAAGGCACTTGTGCCGCCACAAGCTGCGGACGAATTATTCCTTCCAGACCCGCCCTACCCCTAAACCGTACCACTGGTGGTACTATGACCAATTATTTCTATTAAAACTTTAAAAAAAAAAAAAAAAACCGACTTCAAAAAAAACATTAAACTAAAACTCCCTAACTAAAACCACTAAAAAGCGAAAAATAAACTGAATTAACTAATTATTTAATTCAAAGGCCAAAACGGCGCAACTTTTTTTAATTACTTACATCAAACACTTTACTTATTAAACTTCCTACCTACCTATTCTTAATAATATTCAAAATTAACCTATATACTTACAACATTATTTTACTTACCAATCTAGTTATATGTATTTACAAATTATAATGATTTATTTACAAAATTACAATGTTACGCTCATTGTTTTAACCTAATTACCTATTAATTAAAATACAATATTATTATAATGTGTACCTACTGGTTTGATTGAAGTTGTAGCATTAAATATTTACAGAATTCTTACACGTACCTACCTAAAATAAAATAAAACTATTGCTAGGTAGGTAAATACTTTAAACTCAACAATTACTTATATGTACAAATAACCTTATGAACTACGTTTTTATACCTATTTTTTGTCAAATATAGTTTTAAGTTAAAACAACACCATTTGAAGTCGGTGCCAAACAAATGTTTCGTTCCTATTCACAAGTTGTGAAATTATTCAGTACATGTGGCGCCATCTAGTACAAATTATATTAGAGAACATGCTGTTATTTTGCTCAGAAAAACTCGTTAACGTTAAATGGTCTGGTCGTAAATGCTTCTATTTCTTAAAAATTCCGATATTCTCATTGTTAAGTGTTTGAATTCGATTATTAAGTATAAATAAATGTTGTACATTTAGTTTTCTTTTTCCTTGTTAAGTCTTAGGTATCGATTATTAAGTATAAATAAACGTTGTAAGTACATTACATTTTGTTTTGTCCAATACTTCTTTGTTTGGCACCGACTTCAAATGGTGTTGTTTTAACTTAAAACTATATTTGACAAAAAATAGGTATAAAAACGTAGTTCATAAGGTTATTTGTACATATAAGTAATTGTTGAGTTTAAAGTATTTACCTACCTAGCAATAGTTTTATTTTATTTTAGGTAGGTACGTGTAAGAATTCTGTAAATATTTAATGCTCCAACTTCAATCAAACAGATCAGTAGGTACACATTATAATAATATTGTATTTTAATTAATAGGTAATTAGGTTAAAACAATGAGCGTAACATTGTAATTTTGTAAATAAATCATTATAATTTGTAAATACATACAGGGTGTATACGGAGGGGTGGATCAAACGAAGGTCAAAGGTAGGGGACCTCAAGGGGCATCTGAATCACCCCCATGTATGTTCAGCAATTGTTATTAGTTTCGGAGATATTGATCATTTTAATCGGATTTTTTGTCACTTTTCCTTATGTCCGTGATACGAAAAACCCCTAAATTCATGTATTTATACCTTTTTTTTTTTCAGTGTTTTCTTGCATGATTAGAATCACTGTGAAATAAGGAAGTTTCTAAAGCTACATAACATATTTTTTTTCATTACAACTTTTTGAGTAAACACACAAAGTTTGTTTTTCCATACTTGGTGAAAATCAAACGCGGGGTTTCCTTAGTATGGAGAAAGTAACTCTGTGCGATTACTCAAAAAGTTGTAATGAACAAAAAATGGCATTTAGCTTTAAAAACTTCCTTATTTCACAGTGATTCTAATCATGTAAGAAAACACTGGAAAAAAAAAGTATAAATACATGAATTTAGGGGTTTTTCGTATCACGGACATAAGGAAAAGTGACAAAAAATCCGATTAAAATGATCAATATCTCCGAAACTACTAACAATTGCTGAACATACATGGGGGTGATTCAGATGCCCCTTGAGGTCCCCTACCTTTGACCTTCGTTTGATCCACCCCTCCGTATACACCCTGTATAACTAGATTGGTAAGTAAAATAATGTTGTAAGTATATAGGTTAATTTTGAATATTAGGTAATATTTTTAATATTATTATTATTATATTTTTAGGTAGGTAGGAAGTTTAATAAGTAAAGTGTTTGATGTAAATAATTAAAAAAAGTTGCGCCGTTTTGGCCTTTGAATTAAATAATTAGTTAATTCAGTTTATTTTTCGCTTTTTAGTGGTTTTAGTTAGGGAGTTTTAGTTTAATGTTTTTTTTGAAGTCGGTTTTTTTTTTTTTTAAAGTTTGTTTATTTTATTTTTCTATTTTCAGTGTAAATAATCGTAGGTACGTAGTAAGTTGAACTAGGTACTTCATTGGTCTTGATTTAGGGGGTGAGAAACGTTATCGCCCGGAGCTAAATTTGTATGATTTTTTTTTTCAGCCACGCGATTTTAGCGCCGCTTTACAAATCTCTTAAGACTCTTAATACCTACCTAAAATATCAAAAATACTGACTTTAAACAGTGATCCTAGTGGGAGTTATTTAAGTCGGTTGCGATAGCCAGATACTTGCAATTACGAGACTCCATCTTACCTACAATATTTAACCCTTAATAACATAAATAAAAAAAAAAATTGTTTTTTAAAACATTTATTTTATTTTATATACTTTTCATTGATCATAATAAACTGTTATGTAGTCCCACTTCTTAGTTGATATGAAACTTTGAGACATTTCAAGCACGCCGCAAGCAAGACCGCGGGAAAATCATAGTCATATTTAAACAATTAAATGTTCTTCGTTATAATCGCTCAACTATCTTAACCGAGATATTTGATCGCCACCCTTGAAAGAGGTACCGTTGAGGAGTTCCGGTGGCCATCTGTGGTCTTCATCATGAGTTCCACTTCACCAAATGATACGCTCTGAATGCAAATGCTAGGCTTGTTACTAAAAATACTAAAATCGCTATATGTGTGCCTACAATATTTGAGGAGTTCCCTCAATTCCTCACTGATCCCCTCATCAGATTCAGATTTGGTGACAATGGGACCACCTCGAAAGCATACTCTATCAAACCAAAAAAGATTTTTTAAAATCGGTCCACAATTGACGGAGTAATCGGTGAACATACATAAAAAAAATAAAAATACAGTGGAACGTATAACCTCCTCCTTTTTTGAAGTCGGTTAAAAATAGAATTTAATAGAGTCGACGGAGCTCTGCTATCGCAGAGCTCCTATATCTGCTGAAGATCTAACAAAACCTAAACCTACCTCATATTTATGATACTAATTTTGGTCAGTGGTACGGTTTAGTGGTACGGTGGGTCTGCACTGCACCCGAATTATTCATACATTTTGTATAGCATCAGCGAGCAAGTTACAAGCTGCGGGAGTCGTCCGCGCTCGCTACTAGTGGCCGCTTTTTGCTGTTCTATTCGCGCGCACACACGACCACTTGAACAATGTATTCTAGCCACTAGTCGCTGGAGGCCGCATCCAGCCTTCAGTGGCTGCCGCTGGTGGCGGCGTGTAGTGGCCTATAAGTGATTTCTCCACTCCATTTTCTTAGCCATAAGAAGCAGAACACTGATGCGACAATGCTCAAAAAAGAGTTTTGCTTGGCTGTTCACGTGGTTTGGTTTGACAACATTTAGTTAAGTTCACTAAACTAACGAAGTACAAGTACATTATTGAGTGCAGTGCGATTAGGTAGGTTTTAGAATAGATTATAAAATAAGTTGTCTTAATTGCATTTTACATTGTATAAAACAATTACCAAATATATCCATGTTCTGAATATTGTTAGGGGTCTAGCCTGGAGAAGCCAGTGTTGCGCCTGATAAAATTTTATTTTTTGTTGTTTTGATACATATTAACGTTAGTTTAAGATTAGTTTTTACAACCGTGTGTTTGTTTTAAGCCGTATGGAAAACAATATTGTTTTCGCCCTGAGAGAAGTCATTTATTGTGTTTAACGTATTATCGTGTTGTTTCTATCTGGGCTGCCATCACTGTGAAGTAAATAAGTGCTGTCGTAACGATGACGATGATACGATAACAGGTCAAAGGCAATAAATAATGGTTTTGACGTGTAGAGTAGAGGCCCAGTAGCGGTAAGAGCGTTCACGGTGATATGCGAAACTCCTTTGGTAATACATTTTATAGTAGTCACTAGCAATAATATCCTAACACATTGATCGCCAGCCACACATACGTTATCTTCTGCAGACAAAGTCAACCTTTGAAGTTTAATTCAAGTTTATCGTCTGTAAGTACCTAATTAATAACAGTACAGTCAAGTGGAAAAATATAGGAGAACGCAACATCTCATGCACCTTATCCCAGTGTAATAAGAACTCCACATATTTATGAGAGGATTCTTTCGATACATATTTTTACATTTGATTGTACACAAGTTTAGTATAAGAGGATTTCGTCATACGAAAGGTTATAGGGTAAATCGTCAATAACTGGCCATTTTAGAAAGTGTCATCAAAGGACGATGGGCAAAAATGTCCCCACCCACCAACAGAGATGAATAATGTGCAACAGATAGATAGATAGATCTTGGCAACATGAAGTATTTTCACTATGGCAACGATCGCCATATGTATGTTTCTCGGAAAATCATAATCGTGTCGTATGGAATTTATTTGAGAATGAACACATGCTTGCCTTTCTTGGCTCTTGAAACGTTTAAAAAATTCTCATTGATTTTGCTACTAAAATAGGTATATGCATCCCGTGCCTGTTTGAGGGTGGGACAAAATTGCCCATCACCCTTTCTTACTGACGCTGTTAGTAAAGATACTTGAATAGTACTTCGGGTAATAACTCAGGATCTAGGTATTCTAGTTTAATCGCAAAAATGTGAGCGGATCTCTTGCTTTACACATTTTATTGCAAAGTGGCCAGTAATAGGCGATTTACCCTATAAACACTTTCGCCGTGGACGCACTAACTTAAAAGGGTTAAAGTAGCTTGCAACTTAAAGTTATAAGGCCATAAGTTATAATTTTAATTACGTCTGTGATTTCTTGATTCGTACAAATGATGGGTGCAGACTCGTGGTCACCCCAGTTTGTCACCCCAGTGCCTTTCGACGGAGCCCTGCCTATGGCAGGGCTCCTATTTCTGAGCGATTTGCCCTTCGGGCATCTTAAGATACCTAACGAACCTAACCTACCTACTTTTGCGGAATAAAAATTATTTCTGACGAATAACCGACTAAAGCGAATAGCACTGGGGTGACAAACTGGTGTGACCACGAGTCATCCGCTCAAATGATCGTGTCGTTGATCTCACGCGGAGTTGTTCCGCAACAGCAACACCGATAAGTATTTTTAAATTCTCCCTGTAGTTTGATTAGGTTACTATAGTATGAATCTTCCCAGGTGAATTTTTCGCTTCGAGCCCTAATCTTTCAAAGGCCATTCGTCGGTGCTCTTGCAATACCGCGTAAGTAAAAAAATCATGTAGTTGCAAAATGTACCTTACTGACTTAGGTGCTAAGGTGTACTTTGCAACTTATTTAATTTGTTAATTACGCGGTATTGCAGGAGCACTGACGCATTGTCTCTATTATCGCAAAGCCGCTAGCTACCGAGTTAGCACGTGCCACTAAAACATTAATATTGAAAAACAAACGGTATAGTCATAAATGTCATAATATTAAGATTCAAATTTAATGTCACTGATATTCTGGATATTACGTTTTGGTAGTGTAGCCCCGAGGCAATACGGCTCTCCTATAATTATTTTAAAATTGAACCTTAATACTATGACGATACCGTTTGTTTTTCAATATGAATGTTGTAGTGGCACGTGCTAACTCGGTAGCTAGCGGCTTTGCTATAATAGAGACAATGGCCTTTGTTTGAAAGATTAGGGCTCGAAGCGAAAAATTCACCTGGGAAGATTCATAACTATACATGAATGTGAAGAGGTAAAAATTCAACAGAACATATTTCAGCGAGTTCGATATTATCACCTTACCGTGCCTATAAGTTACATTAATTTTAGGGACGTGTAACCAACTAAGATTAATAAATAGTATTAACTTATTTATTTTTTTCATTTCGTCGACCTGCATTTCTTGCTGCAAGAGTTTAGGTAGTTGCATGTCTAGCCTAACCTAACGTAATTAATGTATAAGATCTCGCTTTGTTTGAAAATAACATTCGATGAAATAAGTGATTACAACCACCTATTTTATCGAACTGCCCCCAGGGAATCAAAGAATGTAGCCTTTATTTTTTTCAATGTTGATATTTAAGTGCCGCCAAACGTGGCCATACTCTCCCGTCCTCTATACATCTACTAGCGCCGCCCTCGTATGTTCTTTTGCTTTGTCCGTGCATCAATAAAAAAAAACTAACCAGACAAATACTTTAATTTAAGAACTTATTAGGGTCCTGCTTTCTCGGTTACTTGCAAATCCACATCGAACAAGTGGAACTGCTGTCCGTGCCGCCGGATGTTGAGCGTCAGCGTCATGCAGTAGATGAGGCGGTTGAGGCTCTCGCACTTGAGCATGTAGGAGCCGCCCTGGCCCGGGCTGTACACGGGCGAGCCGAAGCTCTGGCAGTCGTACATGAAGTAGGACGCCTCCCCGACCCTCCCGAACGCTATGTTCTTCCCCGGGCTCGTCAGGAGCCCCATCGAGTGCTTCTCGAAGAAGTAGTCCAACGCTCTGCTCAGGTTGAACCTGTCAGGGAACATGTTATAGACGAAGCCGAATATGACGTTGCTGAATTTGACCTTGAAAGAGAACGGGTACATTTCGAAGGCAGTTTCCAGGTGCTCGACGCCGATCTCGACGTTGGGCGAACTGCCGATCTTGGTCATGGTGGCCTGGAAGTAGGTGTCGCCGGCGACCACGATGCCGTCCAAGAAGCTGGCGGTCCAGGCGGTCAGGTTGCACGTGCGCGTCATGCCGATGGCCACCACGCACGTGGCCAGGTACTGCTTGCCGCGCCGCTCCACCGGGAACTGCGGGTCCCTCAGGCTCAGCGAGCCCCACAGCGAGTACAGGTCGCCCGCGAACTCGATGTCCCACTCCTTCCACGTGGTCTTCGGAGTCTTCCGCTCAAAGCCCGAGTCGTTGAACATAGTCGTCCGCGACCATGGGACGGTCTCGACGTTCAGCCAGTAGATTTTCTCGTCGACCAGCGGCCGCTGCCGTTGGCGCCGCAGGAACGGCACGTTGGGGTTCTCCTCCGGGTTGAACATCGGGCTCAGCCGGTAGTTCATCGCCGAGCGCCGCGGGGCCACCTTCATGGAGGTCAACTCGAACGTGTAGAACTCGGGTTGGTTCGAAGCGGTGACGAGCGCCTTGATCCGTTCGGTCAGGTGGTCCTGCGAGCGGAACAGCGTCCATGTGGCGACGGCCACTGGCCGCGCGTTCGGGGGCGGCTGGCCCTTCTTCAACACGGTGGGCGGCATGGCCGGCAGCAGGTACGGATAGAACAGGTGGTAGTACCCATCCGTCTGGCAGATCACCATGTTGCAGGACGGGAACCTAATTATCACGTACCGGAGCCTGTGCATCACGGCCCTTATGTACTGCTCCAACTTTTTATCCACGTTCTCGTTGACGACCATGATCTTCTTCACGTTGACGTTGATGAACCGCCCGGCCATGATTATGTTTTTGATGACTCTCTTCTCGCACGGATTCTTGTTTGCGGCTTTTTCGTATATCTCTAGGCCCATCTCTATGCAGATATCGATCAGCAACGAGTCCCAGGTGCGGACGGGCTGCATGGCGGCCTGCAGCATGGCCACGAGGCACACGAAGTGGCAGGCCTTGATGCCCTGGCCGGGGTCTTTGACGGCTGTCGTACCCCTCATTATGTAGTTACCGTCGACCAGGTGGTACCCGGCCTCTTGGTCTATATTGTCCAGTTTTTTGGCACTGAGTTCTTCCTGCTTCTCGCCGGTCAAGACTTTCGTCTTGGACTTGGGCGATTTCGGCATGTGTGTCTCGTAGTCGTAGTCATCTGGCAGCACCTCTCGGGGCTCCTCCAACAGTTTCCGAACGAGGATCTTACTCAGTATGAACTGCTGCTCGTCCCGCTTCCCGTCCTTGTTGTACACGACCCTGGGAGCAGAACATGAAACACGTTAATCAAATACACAAAATAAACTCTAACCCCCTTACTTATAAACGTGGAATAAGCTTGCAATAGTTTATGCCATGCTTTGTCTTTATCTGTAATTGTGACAGTTGCATCTGACAGAAAATGACAGCATGGCATAAACTATTCCAAGCTTATTCCACGTTTTTAAGTCAAATGATTGGATTGGCTTTACGTAGAAGCAAGCGTAGAATAAAGAAATCTCTCTTCAGACGGATATCATCAATATACATTTCTGTGTAAGAAAAAACACTGCTGCATTTATACATCGGACTTGTCAAAACATATAGCTGTGCCAGGTTTTTCGCATTGCAGCATTGCCATTTTATGTTTCCCCATTAATGACGTGACTAAATATATATTTATCATCTGGTAGTCTTATCGAACTAGGTTTCTGATCTTTTTTTTTATGGCATCGAGTAGACTAACGAGCACACAGGCCACCTGATGGTAAATGGAAACTGTGACCCATAAACATTCGCAATCAAAAGACTGCAATGCAATCCTAAGACTGCAAATGCGTTGCCAACCCTGAGGACTAAGATGGAATGCCTCCATGCTAGTCATTTCACCGGCTGTCTTATCCCCAAACCGGAACACAACAATGCGAACACTGCTGTTTGGCGGTAGGTTAATGGATCTTAAGATCTGATCCGTTGCGCGATTTTTGGTGAAAATAGTGCTTTATTGAACTAGGTTTAGTGTCGTAGGCTCTTAGAATATAAAGCGAAGTATAAAAGGGTGTAAACTATGTAGGTATATCGAAAACCTACCTAGCAATAAGTTCGTGCAGCGTCTTGTAGCGCAGGACGCACGCCATGCCGCCGCCCTTGCTCAGCTCGTTGCGCAGCCCCATGCCGTCGCAGGGCGAGCCGTCGAACAGGAAGAACAGCCCGTTCTTGCGGAAGAAGGCGCAGCTGTACCGCGACGTGGTGATCATGCCGCGGTCGTTCTGCTCGAGGAACTTCTGCGACACTATCGGCTCCATCTGCCACGTGACGCCCTCCCCGGCCACTTCGACCTTGGCGCTGTAAGACTGCACAGACAAAGTGATTATGTTACACTTGGTCAAATTCAATATAATTTTATTTCGGATCACTTCGGTTGCCTGAATTTCAATTGCCATAATTGTATCACTTGGCATACTTAATATTCATTTGCCATGAAGACATTGTTTCTGAAACCGTAAACACAATACAATTATGGCAATTGTAATTCGGGCAAACGATAGAGAACCATTTTATTTCAATCATCTTTGGAATGTCTTATAGTGTAAGCAAATTGAATGAAAAAATAACCTACGTTAAGTAGTAATGTTGTCACTTAGCACGTAACTAAGTTAACTCCTTGATGTGTCAGTATCTTTGTGTGTATTTTTGTCTTGTTGTGTGTGTAAGTGCGTGTCGTGAACCAAACGATGATTCACATTCTAACAATCGAGCGTCCGAGAACATGTCTGCCGCGGAGCCGAGGCAGCACGCAAAGCGTTTATCTGTTTTCATGTAGGTATAGCTTATCCAACGGCTGCTAATATGTAGTTGTTAGGTGTTATGTAAGACAGTAACAAATCTTTTATATAATACTAAATATTCATACCGCATACACACAAAAGCAAATAAGCAAGCGTCACCTGATGCCCGAGTCCGATCTTCGGTATAATATGTACAGGCGCCGTCTGGAACAGCTCCTGCTTCTTGGAGAACAGCTGCTTGGCGGTATTTAGCACGAAATCCACGATGTCGGGCGTCCATGTGTTCACGCTGTACTTGTACGAGGTGATGATGGCCATGATCGCCGTGAACGGGAGCACGGCGACGGCGTCATGCTCGGGGATCGCGGAGCGGCCTCTTATGATTCCTGTGGTACATACATACATACATAAACTCACGCATTCCCAGAGTGGGGTAAACTTGTTGATAATTCTGTAACCACATTTTGCACACTTAGGCTTAGATGTTTACCAGTGTATTAGTGACAGGTTGCAAGCCCATCGCCTAACAGTACTATACGCCTTTATTCCCTTAGCCGTCTCTTACGACATCCACGGGAAGACATGGAGTGGCACTATTCTAACCCGGCAACCACAAGGGTTCCTCGGATTCCTGTGGTACGGGTGATTTATTCAAGATAATTGCATAGTTGCTTCCGGTACTTTCAAAGCTAATTACTCGCATACTGTCCAACAGATTTGCACCAAGAACCGAGATGGTAAAACCAGCTTTCTGTTTAAAAATACCGAGTTCGGATCGGTTCATCCGCTTGGAAGTTACGACGCCACAGAGGCACAGACTGATATAAGTTTTACAGGGCCGAGATTCAAGCCGGTAAAAACCGTATCGTCGTCGTCCTTCCATATCGTCCTGCCTTTTACTTAGGTACATACTATGTCTGGGTCACATTGATTGAGTCAACTTTAAACCAGTTATGGTTATTAGCATAGGCTAACTTGGAATTCGTTAGTTAGGTCTTGATAAGCTGATGATGAATGTGTACTAAAAAGTACAGTCACCAAGAAAATTCTTGTATCTTTTTCTACCGAAACTTATTTATTAATTAGGTGATTTTTACTTTTAATTATCCTAACAAATATACCGGGTGTACAATCCAAATGGGTCAGTATGGTGAAGTCGGAAACTATGAGAGATAGCGAGATCTGTTCTTAGGAACCATGACGTCGATTTTAGATTTAATAATAATTACATTCAAACTTTTTTATTAACTCTCATACATAACCGGGAATCGAACCTGGTCAATATTTTTGTAACCGCGTTAAGTAATAAGGACCAAATTTGGCTATGAAATCTTGTGTAAACACAACTGACAGTAAATTAGATTAGAATGCCCACAGTTTTATTAATTTGCAAATAGTCGTGAATAATATGAATCGATCATCAATTATCTGAAGAGACCACTTATGTATATCTTATCTGCATCGGTATTATATGCACCCCATAAAAATACGAAATGCAATCTTGCGATCGTTACCCAAAAGAATTAATCTTTGCATTCAACAGAATGGCTACCATTTTTAACATTAAATAATTAACTTATTGGTGGGTTTTTCTTTCAATTATTTAAACAAGATTCCATTAGTGTTGTGCTTCTTGCGACTTGCAGAATTTATACACATTGATTTTGACCAGGTTCGATTCCCGGTTATGTATGAGAGTTAATAAAAAAGTTTGAATGTAATTATTATTAAATCTAAAATCGACGTCATGGTTCCTAAGGACAGATCTCGCTATCTCTCATAGTTTCCGACTTCTCCATACTGACCCATTTGGATTGTACACCCTGTATACCGATATGTTTTATCCGTTTGAGTCCCGAAAAGGTTACAGTTGACAAAATAATTAGTCAACTGTAGAATTTTCTGTCTCATTCTCTGTGGTTTTAAAATTACTGAAGGAATTTTGTAATGTTTGTCCTCGCGTTATCTATCTTGATCGCAGTTTCTGTCGAAAAAAATAAGGTACAGTCGCGGAATGAAAAGGTTGACCACATAAGATCTGTTTTTGCTTGCTCAGTATAAGTTATCCTTATTAGTATCTGCTTATCGAATCGACTGATGCCCGGTTCCTATATTCAAGAAACGAATCGTTTTCCTTACGTCTCGTTAAAATTTGACATTTGCTACGTACAAAATGTGTCAAATTTTAACGAGACGTAAGGAAAACGATTCGTTTCTTGAATATAGGAACCGGGCATGAGTAGGATAGGACACATTCCGTCATAATGAATGTCATTTCACTACATGGCCCAGCTACGTGGTTACCATGGTCACGTATAAACAACAGCCATTATTGGTTCAAACTGAACTCAAGTCTTTATTGGTCGTTAAAAAAGGGTTGCTAAGGTCACGTCTAAACAACAGCCACTATTGGTTTAATATTATTTCTCTCGTCTGTTACACCGTTTAAAAAGGTAACATGTGCTTGCGATGAGTTTAAATGAATTTATTTGAAAACTGGTCAACCTTTTCGTTCCGCGACTGTGCCTTTAGATGCCATGTCGTGGGCTGGGCCTTACCTGAGCCGTCGGGCAGCTGCCTGAAGTTGCTGGGCTTGAGCAGCTCGCACTCGGGGCTCTCGTCGGCCTGCTCCTCGGCCAGCGGCGGCGTCATCTTGCGGCGCAGGTGCCGCAGCTTGTGGCGGTACATGGCGTCGGCGGTGAGCAGCACCTCGCGCTCCACCGCCTGCGGGGGCTCCGCCGTCTCCAGCTCCGCCTCCGTCTCCGGGCCCGGCTTCAGCGGCGCACCCTGCCGCAGACAAGCGGGATTGTTTACTATGAAACATGTTTCACGAACGAAACTACAGTCAGGAGCTAAAAACCGGTCAGAGAGCGTTTTTCAAACTAAAGAGGCCATTTCAAAGCCTTGGCTCCTCGCCAGGGGATGCTATCAGTGAAATCTGATAACGGAAACCCCGAGCATCGATACAGACTTCCAGGGTACATAGGATACCCAACTGATTGAATCTGCAGCTAACGCCGGAATTGTACATGTCCAGAAAAACATCTAAAACGGTAATAAAATGTAAAGAAATCCAAATGCTGACCCAAACTCTCTCGCTGTGGTGTTAACTGATTGTGGGACCAGTTAGGTATCTTAAGATCTTTTGACCTCCCCTATTAAACCTTGGAGTATCCACCATTAAACCTCACTCAAAACAACCCCGGGCAAGGAACCAAGGCTTCGAAATACCCTCGTTTGTATAAAAAACGCACTCTGACCCGTTATTTTTGCTCATGAGTGTACACTTTTTGAGGTTATCACAAAAAACTCTAGAGACGTCTCGAGCTCAGGGTAGATTAGTAAGCTGACAAGCGTTCTAGCAAAATTTTTACACAAAGATTTCACCTTAAAGACTGAGGTTTCCGCATCTAAGTCGTGTTTGTTTGAGAAAAAAAGCCAATAAAGTCTTACCAGTACGCCGTCTTAATGTAACTGTAGACGCTTGAAGGCCTCACACTATTTCAAATAATATCACGAATATACCTAATCCATTTTAAAAACTTGAAAAATATGTGATTATCCTTATAAACTTAAGATCTTTCAAATGATAGGTAGATACATCACAGATTAGGTGTTTAAACTTTTTTAGTTAATCGGCTCTCTACGCTGTAAAAATAAATAGTTTCACCTTAAATTTCTAATGATGAGGCTTTAATTGTTTGGACCGCTACATTAAATAATATAATTAAAAAGAGTCTTGATAGACAGACAGACGGACAGCAAACTCATCTTCTAGGTGTTCCGTTTTTTAGTACTTATATTTGGTACGGAACCCAGAAAAACTTTGAAATCAGTGCGCACATCCTTGGGAATAGGCGGCTCGGGCTGCGGCGAGGGCGGCGGCGGCGGCATGGGCGGCGGCAGCTCCTCGGCCTTGCGCCGCGCCTCCTCCTCCTCCGCCTTGAGGCGCGCCGCCTCCTCTTTCTTGGCTTTTATCGCGTCTTCGTCGTCCTCGTCTTCCTCCTCGGGCTCCTCCTCCTGGCAGACAATACAACAAACATCTACGGTCAGGCTCAGGAGATAATACCTTAGCTAACTTATCAACTTCAAATTATTTGACGATGCCTTACGACATAAGATAATGTCAGGTCTGCTGGCCTACTGATAAAACAACTGAATAGAACAACCACATTTTGCAAACCATTTTCCTGATTTACATCATGGGTGTTTTTTTGTGACAACATTGTTATTTTAGGCGAAAAGTGGGCATTTTGAGGTTATAAAAGTGTTTACTAAAATAAGACAAGTCTATTGGAAAGGAATTTAAATATATTCCGCGCCCCGACATTGACATGTTCAGCGTTTTAGTGTATTGAATATCTTGACTTAGTTAACCTTTTTGTACATCGTTATACCTTATCTTGACTTGTCAAAAGAATTAAATGAAAACAGAAAGGAACCAATCGTAGAGTTCGATTATAATATGACTTACACCTTGTCGAACAAAAACCTTTTTGCGTTAAAGGCGCCATTTTGCTACAAAAACAGAGGAGTTTTGTACGATTGCCCAGCAGTGAAGAATATTATGACATGGAAGGCAAAACTAAATTCTATAATTTATTTATGCTATATTGCCTTAAACTTGACACGCTTTTTTCTTTAACATTCCGAACTTAATTAGAAATTCCTATGTATAATAAAACCAAAACATAACTCGCCTCTTCTATTCCACCTTCTGGTATCTGTAACAAAATAAAATCTTGTATTATTCGTTTATCAGATCATTTCCATAATTCTAATTCTATAAGTATTTGTTTTTTTTACATGCCCTATATTAATAACGGGCATATACTCACGACGGGCGGCGGCGGCGTGGGCGGCGGCGTGGGCTCCGGGTCGGGGTCGGGCTCCGGCAGCTCGTTGGACTTGTCGCGCGGCTTGGGCCACGGCGGGACCACCTGCGTCACCGACACCGTCGGGGAGTCCAGATTCGCTGCACCAAACTAGCACTTCAGAAGGGCTCTATGTCTGCCATTGTTATTTTTATCTACATCCTTATCATAAATTCCCTACAATATGTTCAACCGGTACGGCGTGACCGGTACTTTAATGTGAACATTAAGATACAGTTACATTAATATACAGGGCAACCACAGACGTTTCTCACATATTGTAGAAAACTTATGATATGCATGTAAATAAAGTAAATAATGCATGCATGTAAATAATTTTTATGTAGATAAAGTTATTTATGCGACTGTACACATAATTAGGCAATAAAACCCTCGGGTGTTCTTATTATGAAACTCGCGTTTCGGCTCGTTTCATAAAACCACACTCATACCTCTCATTTTGCACCAGTCACATAAACTACTATATATAAATGTCGTAATGTGTTTAGTCTAACCTAAAGGTCACAAATATTGCAAATAAATAACACGCAACGTTGTCCATATGATAACATACCAAAGGTCCCAACTAGCAAAGTAGTCATATAAGATTGAGATTATTCAGCTAATAAATCGTATTAAAGTCGTATAAACGCGAATTATACAGAAGCTGTCGTATAAAACCAGCTTATGCAGCATTTTAGAAACTCAGCATTACAGTCATATTATGATACCGAGTACACGTTTATTCGACTTCCTTTTATGACTTAAGAGTCATATAAAAAATTGCTGAATAAGACACATTTAATAGACGATTATATGACTTTTTACTCGAGTAACAGTAACTTATATAGCTGACTTATGACATGCCAGGCAGAGTCGAGTAAAAGTAATGTGGTTACTATTATATGGCTGTTGTGCTGTATATTTTGCATGAAGTCATATAAACGCGAATTATAGATCATGTTATATAGAAGTATCTTATTCAGCACTTTGGTTTAAAGTCATACTATGATGCTGAGTAAACGTTTACTCGACGTCTTTTTATTACTAAAGAGTCATATAAAATAATGCTGAATAATCTACCTCTATACGACGCTCATGTG
Source organism: Acleris laterana (assembly GCA_963966035.1). Lineage (NCBI taxonomy): Eukaryota > Metazoa > Arthropoda > Insecta > Lepidoptera > Tortricidae > Acleris > Acleris laterana. The sequence continues at coordinate 668,186 of OZ014448.1, forward strand.
ACTATTCGGTCGAGTAATAACATCTTATATACCCTTTGCTCGAGTAAATGAAATATGGTTGCTATTATATGGCTATTGTGCTGTATATGCTGCATGAAGGCATATAAACGCGAATTATAGATCATGTTACATAGAAGTATCTTATTCAGCACTTTGGTATGGTAGCAACATAGGTGTCATGGCGCTTTAACCGCTAAGCTTGCTATATAAGAATCATTTATATGACATATTAATCGTATAAATGATATATAACCGCATCTCACGTAAAAAATCAAAATATTTATTTAAAATAAATTTAAATAACTTATTATTATTGTGGGGCGTTAAATATTTACAATTAAACATAGTATACTTTATCAATAAAGTGGCCTTCGCAACACATTTCCACCATTAAGTCGAATTTAACAGCATTCATAATACCGTTCGAGTTATAATGTCAACATGGCCATATATTTCTTAGAAATCAAAATAATACTCACCGACATTTATTTTCACTCAACTCACTAAGTTCCTGTGGTATGAGATGTCAATTCTTCTGCTGTTTAGCCTTCCAGGACGTCACTTTTATTCCACTATTACGTTGTATATTTAGCAATAACATGTCAAATTAGTCATAACGTAGTTCCATCTATGATAATTATATAACTAATAAGCAACTAACTCAACGCTTATATGTCCTTTATATGATTAAAAGTCATATAAAAGTCATATAAGTCGCTTTTATACAGCTAATGAGTTATAAGATAGTCACGTTGGTGATTATTATATGACCAATAAGTGGCTGGCGGTTGCAGTTAAATGACTTTTATATGACGAAAACGCTGAGTAAAATGGGCCCAAATCGCCTTCTATAACCGTTTTCATTACGTTTATATGACTAATATCATAAGCTAACAGTCTGAATATGTTACGTTGCCGCGACCATTATATGACGAAATTTTGCTAGTTGGGGTAATATGATTTAACCTAGCCTCAATCGGGTGTTTCCCCGTGGTCAAACTATTTTGCCAAACTGACCTTAGACGGAGCCCCGGCTGAGGCCGGGGCTCCTGCTTCTGGGTGGTTTTGGCCTTCGGTCATCTGAAGATAACTAACGAACCTAACCTACCTACTTTTTCAACCATGATTCGTATTTGGTGATCAAATCTTGGTGTACTCGTCGTGCGGTTTGGCAAATATAGTTTGACCACGGGGAAACACCTCCTCAATCAACCCTTGGCCCCGCGGGGGTCCCGCGCGTGGTCTGCCTGCAAGAGACTCACTCAGCTTCCTGGGGTGGTCTTCGGTGGCCCGCTTCTTGTAGCGCATCGGGACGGGCGGCACGTAGCCATCCTGCACGCTGTCCACCAGAGAGATGATGTCGCCCATCTGCTCCTCATCCGGCCTGAGGTCAGCCTGAACAAGTAGCGACGACTCACAAGTTATTTATATATATATATCTAAATGATACGGGTGGTATTGTAACTAAGACGGTTTTTTAGTGAGAATAACAGGATAGAATTCTAAGTGCTACCTACCTATGGTGATACTAATGGTCGTTCCTTAGTGATCAATTATCATACACAGGTTTGAAAAAGGGACGAGTCAATTGTCTCTTAAATATTTCTGAGTATGGCGGTAAGAAGTTTTCTCGGTAAAACTTGGATAAAAGAAATAAAAAAAACCATTTTAACACACCATCATGACAATATTTACTCTTAAATAATGCACTCGCAATCACAATCAACTTCAAAGCTGACCATTTGTTTCGATTTTCAAAATGAATAAGACTGCAGGTTAAGTCGAGAATATCCGCTGTGAGTAACCCTTTTTTATAACGAGCTGTTAAGTCGAGTTATTATCTGTTTGCACTAGGGTCACAGTTCAGGGCTCGAGTGATTGTTAACTTATACACGTACCGCGGGAACCTTAGTCCTGCTCCGGCTCCTGCTCGCCGATCTACTCCTCAAACTCCTCGACCGTAAGCTCCTCGACTTGGAGCTCTTCGACTTAAAGCTCCGCATGCTCCTCCTGGACCCGCTGGGGATGACCTCCGTGTAGGTGTCCCGGCAGTCGCCCTGGGGCCGGCCCCTCAGCGACTTCCCCTTGCAGCAGGGAAACGCGTCAGCGCTCAGCGAGCACACCAGGGACATCTGCCATTTGTAAAAGGCAGGATTACTAGAATATAATGCTAACTTTTAGTGTGTAAAATCAAAAAGCATCACCATCAAGCCTTTTATATATCATATCGATTACAATACATTGTTCAGTCGGCCAGAAATGTAGTCTACCGCCCCACGGTTGAAGTTTACTTGCACGTCATGATACAACAAGTTCGATTTTACCTTGCAATAATATTATAAAAGTGACAAGTGTCAATCTTAGCGATAATTAGACCTCGGAAGCTTTTGTCAAAACTGGTACATCACTTTCTTGGCCGACCGTATATACCTACCAATACCAATTGTTTGTATACACACTCTTCACTAATATCAAAGCATATTTTCAAATTACACCATATAAAATCATTTCATATCAACGCCGTTTCTAGCTAATGTCAACGTTTACACGTCGTAATGAGCTCGAGCACGATCCTGTGAAGACCGTTAATGAAGTAAAGTTTACCTTTCTCTGTCTCTTCTTGATCTTCAGCACTTTGAACGCGTGGATGGCGAACAGCGTGGTGGCGGGCAGGTAGTCCCAGTTCTTGATGAAGGCGTTGGCGAGGGTCTCCGGGTTCAGCAGCATCCAGCAGCACGCCTGCCCGGCCTTAAACGAGCGGTGCCCGTCCATCGTGCGCGGGTACGGGTCGAACAAGTAGTACATCTCCTTCTGCCGCCAGATAGCCATGCAGTAGTTGTTGAACTCCAGCAAACCGCTGTTGTACTCGTGACTGAAGAACTCCTCCAGGCCAGTCATTATATTCAAAATGCACTCCTTAGTGGTGAACAGCTGACCCTTCACCCGCTCCCGGTAGATGATGATCTCGCACGTGTAAGGCCCCACTTGAATCACGTTCGGAATATTATCTATAGTCATGTCTATAGTTACTTTAGGATGCAAACAATCCAAGTACAACTTATTCCCCAAACGCAATATCTTATCCAAGGTCCTCTTGAACCACGTATTCGGAGGCGAGATCTTGGCGTAGGACATCGCCACAACGGCGATGGGCACGGCCTGGCGGAACTTCGCTTCCTCGAACATTCTGTCGCCGAGATGTAAGTTAGCATTCACTATAGCACAGTTTGCGCTTAAAATTCTGAAACCCATCGCGGCTTTCTCCGCTTGAGTGAGTTCTTTATCAGAATCGAAGTCTTCATCGCCGGCCTCGTCTGCCATTTTGAGCACTTTAAGTCCGGCCAGCACGAACTTCTGGTCTTCGATGACCGTCCGGGACAGCACCAGCTCGGACAGCCCGTCCAGGGTCGCGACGTTCATGAGGGCGGCGGTGCCGTTGGAGAAGTTGGAGTAGGCGCGCGCGTCGCGCCCGGCCGGGTCGAATATGTAGAAGCACACCTTGTCTTTCCAAATCACGACTTTTAAATACCTAAGAAATGTTACATATTAGCTATATTACAGGTATAAGAGGCGACTAAGACAATAAAGATTTGGAGTACTGTTAGGCGATGGGCTTGCAACCTGTCAATAATTCTCGGTAAACATCTTAGCCAACTTGTGCAAAATGTGGTTACAGAGTTATCAACAAATGTTTAGAGTTGTTGGTAATTCTGTAGCTCTGCCTACCCGCTCTGGGAATGCAGGCGGGAATTTATGTATAGCAAATAGTACTCAAATACTTAGTTCGGTGCACGGGTGGTTGGTGTACCGAACTATTGGAGCACTTCGAATGTTACCTTATATATGAAGCTGAATGTAGGTACTTGAACAAAGCCATTGTATGTACAGTCAAGGGCAATAATATGTATACACTTTAGTACCTTGTCACTTTAACCACTGTGACAGTTCATATAATTATGGCAGTTCAAATATGACGACAATTAGACAAGGTACTAAAGTGTATACATATTTTTGCCCTTGACTGTACCTACTGGTTAACAAAACAAAACTAAAAACAATAGTAGATTGTTACCCAAGGGTGTTTTTTTATTACAAAAAATTAAATTAGGTTTACCTCGTCATCAACACCCCAGCTCGATTGTCCTTAAAGAACGCCTTCAAGCCCCTGCAGAGGTTGTAGACTGTGGGGTCCATGGACATGGTGTAGCCAACCACGTCGGGCTCCGCGAGCAGCACCTGCATCTTCATATGGTTGAGGACCATCGTCTCTTTCTTCCCGAAGTGCAGCACTTCGCATACACCCTGATACGCGGAGTGGTCGTGCAATTTGTCCAAACATTGAATATACCTGCGAATTGTTATGTCGTTATCGAAATTCGAAAATTAAAATAAAATAACATGTTTTAGACTGTACAAGTAAAGCGCTTTTTGATTGAAATAGTAACCTCACTTGGGAATTTTATTATCATCTGCGTAAAGGAGAAAGTATATGAAATACGAGTAACAAAATTAATATACTATGTCAGTTGCGAGTGCAAGTGAGAAAGCTATAGCCATCCGAACTCTTTTAAGAAGCTGAAGTACGTACTTGGTACGGTACTCACCCACATATGGTACTATCGAGGATTTTGAATGTTTAGCAGTTTGATATGGTACGTAAATTTGCCGGGTTATACATTTTCCAGCGTTTTAGAGATGGACGCGGCCTGCGGTGGCGGCCAGTTGTTTTCGCTTACAATGGTGCTATATGTATCTATATCTAAGCGAGTCTTCGAATATGCTACCATACGCGATCTACATTGCAAGCGAAAACAACTGGCCGCCGCCGCAGGCCGCGTATGTCTGTGAAACGCTTTAGTCGTGTCACGTCGGATCGGGAATCGTATAACACTTTTTTTTCTTTTCTTAATTTCTTAAAAAATATTGCACAATATGTACCCAGTATGTACTTCAGCTTTATGGTTATTAAAACTGTGTACACACCACGTGTTCCCGGCGTCGACCAGGTTGTCGACCAGCTTGGTGGTCCACTGCTTCGGGTGGTAGTGGAAGGCCAGGCAGTACGCCATCACGCTCATGGTCAGAGCCTGCCGCCCTCTGGATTTGGCATCTAGTATACAGACGCCAACCAATCAGAAGTTGCGATATGACCTAGCTGTTGATTAGTCAGGACCAGGGCTCGAACAAATCATGCGGATGACGTAAAAATTACGTAATTTTGCACACATGATGACGTTTGTACTTATCTAAAGTTCCGTGTGACATGTGAATTAGGAATAGGTACATTTATTATTTATCGGAGGTCACTATCTCCAAGAATGGAAAATTGCAAGAATATTCAAGTAAAGATGACATTTTATAGCTTCCTTTTATACATTAGTAAAAATAGATCCTAGCTACAAATTAATTCTTCTACATTGTATGGTCACGGTAAGTAATGGTTAGTCACTTTTGGAGCTTAATATACCGTTGCAATAGATTTGAAAAGTGACGAGCCTTTTCTTACCGTGACTATACAATGTAGAATGAGATAGAGAGAGACAAAGATGGTTATCGTATGATTGCAAATGTCCATGGGTTCCGAGTCCATTTGCTATCATGGGGCCTGTGTGCTCGTTCACTTTCTCCAAGCCATATCCAAACTTTATGGACTATAGACAAGGTCATCCCTCTCTCAACGTCATTTGTGGAAATGCTAATTGCCTTACTAAGCGAATGAACTACTAATTACTTGCGGCCGCATTTTGCCAAACTTAGAATAAGAGTTACTCCGAGATTAGTCCATGCAACTTCGGCGTTTAATCTAGGTATAAGACCTAGTTTGGTCGAATGCAAGCTATATGACTGCTAAAGTCATAGCCGTCTTTTACCTCGCCGCAGTTGAGACACAAAGGCTTCTAACTCACTGTATTTGGCGTCGTACATGTTGAAAGACCCCATCAGGATGCCGTAGTGCACCTTGGTAGGCTTCTTCTCCTTGGTGCACGGGAGAACGGTCAGCGAGTGGGTTTCGAACATGCCTTTTTTGAGATTGCAGGGAATATGGACCTGAAACAATTCATTAGTTTTTTTATTGTTGGAATACCATTATATGATTGTTTTTTAAATAGGTATCGAAATGCAATTTATTTTATTTTAATTTAAGTAGTTGCTTTGTAACACAAGAGCTGGCCTGTAATCCCAGAGTGGGGTAGGCAGGGCTACAGATTCTATATAAATAAAAGAAGAAACTGACTGGCTGATCGATCCATGCACAACCACTGGAACAAGGAAATTGAAATTTGGGGGGAACATCCCTTGGATATTCTAGGCGTGCACTAAGGAATTTTTTGCAATTCATGCTCAAAGGGGATGGGGGGCCCTATGCTTTATACCCTTTTTAAAATGGGGTAGGTAGTTTTGTTTAGACCATGCGCGGACTACTTCCTAGGCTCGCCCGTTCCCACTGCTAGTCTGGTCTGACAGTTCCCATCTTGATTATTTCGTTATTTTAACATTATTTCATAAAAATATGAATGAGAACTCGTGTAACCTGTAATATTAGGGTAAGTTTTATTGATAAAAATACGCTTAAACCAAAATGCAGTAATCACAGCGAATGTGCGCCCGTTGAGGTTATAGGATTTAGGTCTTAAATTTGATTTTCGAGTATAGTTGAATAGATTATATTATACCTACCTACTGTTTTCGACGGCGTAGCGTACTAGACGCATGCGCGACAAAAGCAACATTTCACAACGTTTACCTAGATTACGAATTTTACTTTACGCGTCGTGGATAAACTTCGCAAGACGTACGGCGAATTTTTGAGCGTCTATGAATCAAGCTACTCCTCCATAAGGGCAGATTAACTCGCCTAACTACTCACGTGGTCGGGCCTGGGTATGTCTTCGAGGCCGCAGAGGGAGTCGTCATCCCCTCCCGTCCTGCCGGACTTGCACGAGCGGGGCGAGCGGCGCGAGCGCCCCGACCTGCCCGAGCAGACCGAGGGGCCCACGGGGCACACGTCGCCGCCGACGGTCGAGCGGGACGCAAACTGCGCCAAACTGAGAAACGATCCAAGTCATGTAGATAAGTACCTAATGCACACCCAACAAAACAAAACAAACATACGCAACAAAATTACGCTGCAAATTGTGTAAAAATACCTACGATTTGGAATGCGCTAATGTCAGTAGCGAGCGTTTCAACCTAGTAATGACTATAAAACAGAAACTAAATTGGCAATGCCCCGATTGTGAAAGCAAAATTCACAAGAAAGGCAACCTAAACACCCCAGTACGTTTGCAAAACCCAACAGAATCGGTTCAACCAGAACAAAAGCCTAGAAATCATCCAGATTCCGAAATAGACAACGTAACATGGAGGCGGGAAAGGAAAACACAAACACACTTGCACAACGACACGATAATTTCTGAGGAGGTAAATGATTTAAAGAGAATAGATGTCTATATAAATTGTTATAATGCACTGCATATGCAAATTTTAAGAAATTGAGCTTTACAAAATATATGTATTCAAGTCGTCCTCTCCTCACCAATTTTGCCGTGCCCAACAGGGTCCACAATTAAGTTTTATTATTATAACAACTAAAACTTAAGTTAACCTAATTTCCTGTAAACTAATATTGTAGAATGCAATAAATGATTGAGTATTGAGTATACATAAACCAATAACCAACAGTGAGTTCACTCGAATCTGATTGTGAGTGGGAGAAAGCGTTTTTTGCCGTAGTCGTTATTGTGAACCTGCAAACTTACTTTAATCAATATTAAAGAAATACATTAATTTTATTTGAATACCTATTTCGCATGTGAATTTGTCTAAAGCGCACGAGAATCGGCGCCTTAAGAGGTAGCGGCAACATTAAGCAAAGGGCCACTACACTTTTTTGACGACCGCTAGGTACCAGATTTTTGTGCGGTTTATTTCATACAAATTATAACATTACATACAGACGCTGCGTCTTCTAGCCACGTTGTCACTCATTACTGCCTTTCGGTGCGTATGGGTTCAGCTAGGGTTGCCATAGCATAGCATAGCATAGCAACCCTAGCAGCATAGGGTTTGGCGCTATAGCGGTCCCGTAGCCCCCTCCTAAAGCGATTGGCGCAACGCCCCGGGGGTTTTAGTCCGTTCAAGTCGGACATAACCCGCCCTGGCCCCCGTCAGGGCAGGTATGCAAAGGCATTTCCCCCGGGTCAAAAAAAGGGGTTGCCATCAGCCCGGATAAGTTCGGACTTTGTCCGGCTCTTTAATTTGTCCTGTTTTTTTTAAAATAGGTGGAATATGAGTAATAGAGCTGCATATTAAGCAATCCCCGCATCCTACCCCACCGCGTCTGCTACCATACCTACCATACCACTGTAACTAAGTGAGTAATTGTTCCATTTTGTGACTAAAAAGTCCGAACTTCTATCGAAGTCAGTCTTTTTGTCAGGACTTTTCAAATTCCTTAACGGTAACCCTAGGTGCAGCGATAGGAATATTATTTAGGTATCTGACATTGATAGGAGCCAACCCAGAATGTTTCAAGATAAAATGACTTCCCTTTCAGAGCGACAAAAAAGTAATTTGTAACTAAAAATACCTCTGCTTTTTTCGTTTCTGCAATCGCTTTCGCAATAGGGCGTTCTTCCTGAAATAATTAATAAAATCACCTTTAGTTCACGAGATAGCATTGAATTTACCTAAATAACACCCAAGACGTACAGATTTAGTAAGTGAATATACGACACTTCGTATTGATATTACTATCTCATCGTAAAGTCATTGAGAAAGCAAGACGAAAACGAAGTAAGTTTTGTTAAACCCCGTAATAAGACCCCCCCGGATAAGTCCGACAAAATACGATGTCATATGGCTACGCATTACATCTGTACAATAATCTTTGCTTACCGACACTTCTTCTTAGTGCACGTTTTTAGGTTGCAAGCTCTGAAAAAAAAATTAAACGTAATCAAAACTTGAGTCACGATTTAAAACAATTACAAAGACTCGAAAAAAAACTACTCACCCGCCTTTTTGACAGCGTAGCATCTTTAATTTTCTTCTGCGAAATCATAAAAATATTAGTCGGTAGCCAGCGTACTTGGCTTGGTCAGGTCCCAGTCCATAAACCTACAGGTTACAATGTCGCATGTTTTAATATTTAACCTTTATTCTATAGCAGGCATTCTCTTGGAAAACATCGGAATAGAAAACATATCATTCGCGATAAATTAACCAGGCAAACGTAACTTGACCTCGGAGCTCGTAGGCATTATTCCGCATTATTATAAATTGAAACATCGTTTAAGTATGACAACAAAAGCCATGTAACAGGCCAACTTACGCTCGCGCTAAAACTTTTATACAAACTGCGATAACGCTGCTCTCCCATTAAACTTAAGCCGATATTTCTTATATTTGAATATGTTGTAGGTATTATTAAAAAAAAATTAAACAGTAGGTACAAATTTAGGGGGTGAGCAACGATATCGCCCGGAGGTAGATTTGAGTGGTTTTTTTTTTTAAACTATGCGATTCACAAGCGTTTCACAACCCTCCTAACCTCTCTCTCACCTGATAGTAAGTGACGATGAAGCTTTCAAGGTTTCTACGAGAAAGAGATAGCACTGAGCTAGTCGTCATCCAAGCATGAGCATGACGAGCGTGAAGATCTTTAATAACAGGAATAATAAATAATTATAGTTGCATGTGAAAAAACCGCATTCTATAATGTATTTAGGTAGTTACTATTCGTTCTTACACTATACGTATTTTTAATCATCTTAAACCTGTTTGTTTTTTTCAGCCTGTCCAAGTATCAAACTATCCTTTTTCCAGGGTATTTAGGTATTCTACACGTCAAAACGATATTTCTTGCGACATACCAACGTTATGATAACTTAACTGGCGGCCAAGTTCAAAACAATACGACATGTCACAATAGTTATTTGTTCAACAAGAGAGCAAAGTTGGTTTTTGCTGCGAGTGATGATTTTGAATCCCGAGTAAGCGAAGGATTCTATTATTGAATCACGAGCGTAGCGAGTGATTCTAGGTTAGAATCCTGAGCGTAGCGAGGGATTCAAAGATACGAGACGTAAAAAACTTTGGTCTCGTGTGAGACATACAACTTTTCACCTCAGCAGCGAGAACAACACAGCGTGAAGCTGGTAGGGCCAACGCAGGTCTTCCGTTGTGACCATTTGGTGAATACACGACTAAATAACGACACGATCGCATATGCATCAATCACAAGCATTTTTGCAAAATACTAATAAAATAAAAAGTGGAAAAAATAAACATGAAACAGATAAAACCTGTCACTCAACTTGATAATGCCGTAGTGCAAACACAACTTTATACAGCTTTATGTAGTCTGTGGCTTTAAAAAAAACCTAACTAGGCCTTGTCTATGGCTATTGGCTATGGCGGACAAATTAACAAAAATTACATCGTCATTTACATTACATTACTTTTTTTTTTTTAAGTACAATAATCCCGCTATTTTTGAAATGCGTTCTGAAACTGCCCCCGCGGTTTATGTCACGAAATAAAGATTGTTAAAACGATAACAAAATTATGTAGATACATAACTTCTTATTTTTCATTAATTTTGTCTTCAAAACATTAAATAAAAAAAATGATTGTACCTACTGTATAAAATAGTTATAATAAACACATTTCAAAGTTTAACAGATAGTTTTATTTGCAATTTTACGGTTATGTGTGCATCCGAACGTGCGTTTCTTTTTGGGCCTACTATGTGTGGAATTTGAAAATCGAACTTCGAATCAAGTTGTTTCTATCTCTCGCTTTTTTCCTATCGAAGTGATAGTGACAGAACAAAGTGAAGTTCAATTTTTTCGAATGTTGTGAGTAGCCCCAGCACTGCTCACGGCATTTAAAAAAAATAATTAAAAAGCTACTTTGCCTCTCGCTCGCAGCAAAATTGAATTTTGCTCACTGTTTTTAAGCAGCAAAACCTGCTTGTTTGAGCTGCTGAGGTGAAAAAAATATTGTTTCACCGAGTTGAATGGAGCCCCCGGCCCCTGCAGTGAAACTTCTGTGATTGTGACATAGGTTACAGTTTTGGCGCACTTACAGCTTGTAACCTGTACGAATATGAAAATTTGGCCCTGGACCATATAAATACTTAAAAGTAAGGTTAAGAATTACACAGTAATGATAGAGTAATAGAACAAAAATGGTTCCAAGTTCTTTATATTGCGAATATATAGAGCTCCATTGTGAAAACCTTTTCCACACCGTTGACGGATATATACCCGCACTACTGGTTCAACGCCAACGATGGATATATGCGTCATGGTTGACAGCGTAAAAAGGACCCGACTGTCTACGAGGTAAGGTTGACCATAGCTCTAGTGTTTTGTATTGATATAGCGTTGAAAAGGTTAATTTAAGTACTGCAGAATAGTTGCGATTATTTAAAGTAAAATAAACAGATTAATTTCTACGTTCATTACCTGTCTATTAGAGATTCAAATAAATTAGAAAACTAATGTTTTCAACAATAACATTTCTATAGTTTCTTGACTTCTGACTTCTCTATTCCCTAATAATTAATTAAATACATAGAAAACATTGCTAGACTAACAAACAAACGTACTCTTCACACAAATATTTGCCCTCACCAGGGATCGAACTTTAGATCAAAGATTATTGTATTTTTAAGATGCTCTCAAACGTTATGTTTAGACAGGATATTTACAATCTTAGTTTCCCAGGACATAGCACGACGTCGGGGACGAAGGACGAGTCGCGGTTCACGACGATCCCGCTGTGCGGTCTAAATAAGCTGGAAAAAATAACAAAATAAATAAATAAACTGATCTACTTCCGAACTAAGCCCTAGGCCGGTATTAAACAAATCCGATGTTCTTTATTTAATTAACTATTTCATGGTAATTTATGAATTACTTACAAATTGTACTAACGCTTTATTTTTTTCGAACACCTTAAAATTTTGTTGAAATTTTGTATTTTATTTTTTCGAGTGCTATCTTACGCTAGAGCTACTTTATATTATAAACGCATAATTTAATTGCTATGGAAATTCTATTTTTTTTCATGAAATGTTTAAGGTTTTAGGATTGCTATAAGGCCTAACTTAACTAAAAACTCATCTTTGATTATGTTCAACTAAACTTCAAAATAACCCATAGGTAATTGGTTATTTATATTTAACTATAAATAACTTTTTCATCTTGGCGTCAATTGATTTGGAAACTACATCTAAATACTCTTCATTAATATATCTAATAAGTCATCGAAGGTTTTTTTCCTAAAGCTTAAAATATGGAAACAAAGGACAAAAAACTACTTCTTTGGAGTAAAATTTACTAACTTTGATAACATAAATCTCGATATCAGTGACTTGTAAAAGAAAATTTGAGAACGCAGCTAAGTAGTTTAGAAAGAACAGCAGTGTTAATGAAAATAGGTTTTAACAACAAATGAAAGTTAAGAGCATCAGATCGAAGGTCATCTGCCCATGTAGCCCCTTATGGTGAAGTGTAGACTCACTCGATTCCGGAGGTGGAGGGCAGGGGCGGGCGCACGTCCACCGGCCTGACCGAGGCGCGCTGGACGGGGATCACCTCGCCGCTGACCTTGGGGCTGGGCACCTAGTTACAAACACTCGGAAGGTCATCATCAGGGGCCGAATTTTTGGTGTTAATGACGTTAAAATAACCAAAATTGCTCTCACTTTAACAGGTGTTTAGGTATTAACTGATACAAACAACTAAATAATATTTTAGTCAATAATCTGTTATGATCAAGAATGTCATACGATTACGTAATTTTGCGTATTTTACCATACTTTATGCGTGCGTTGGCACTTTTCGAATTGTACAAAGCTACGAAACTCATCCACCCACACTATGCTAAGGACATTATGAGTCGTTGGAAAAAGCATCGTAAGTTTTGTAATATTTGTAAGGAGTATTGAATTTTCATTCGTTAAGATATAACGAAATGACTACGGAACTGCCATAAATAAAAAACCGATCAAGTGCAAGACGGACTCGCGCACCGAGGGTTCTGTATTTAAGATAAAAAGGTTGAAAAACGCAAATTGCGTCACCAGCGTCAGACAGCGCAACTAAAACTTGACAATGAGCTACATCGCGCTAACGAAGTTTCTCCAGTCTGTTGACTTATATACCACTTCCAACTTTATCCCAATGGACTTCGGTGCCCGGGCATAACCCCCGCTTGAAGAAAGATCTCTGTATTGTCCTCTTTTCCGACATTGGATCCCGACGTGATAGTTTTTCAACACTACTACTACCGCAAACTAAGGGAGAAAGGACTTACAGTGAACAAGCACTGCAGGTCGGTGGTGGCGTGTGTGACGAGCGGCAGCGGGGCGTCGAGCCGCACGTCCGTGGCCTGCAGCGGGTCGTCGTACCGCACGCGCTTCCCCCCCTTGGCCCGCGCCTCCGCCATCTCCTTCTGTTCCAACATGGTGCCGAACATCGTCGGGCTGGTGCCGAGGAACGGGTAGCACCGCTCGTAGTCGTCGATGCCGAAGTCGACACCCGAATAGAGCAATTTTCTGTTTGCATAATAACGATTAGATAGTTATAAGAAACCCCCGATATAATGGCGACGCCTTCTTTCACTGCTGATATCTCTTAAAAAACGGACCAAATGATTGTCATGAAACCTGCTTTCAAATAAAGAGCTTTAAGAGCTACGGTGCCACAGACAGACACACACACACACATCAGTGAAAATTATAAGACCCTCTTTTTGCGCTTAGGGGGTAATGAATCGAGTCCTCGTGACAAGAATCTCTGTGATATTTATTTTTCAGCGGTTCCGCGGCCGCTGACAATACATCAATAAGACCTTGAGTTTTATTAAGGTATGGTCGTCTACACCAGCAATCCAAGAAGTCCGTGCTGGGTGAGACGCTCCAATACGCGTGGAATATGGGAGTTACCTGGCCCAGAACAGATACTAGAGAAGAACAGAGAGGTGGACGTCGGCATTGTATTTGTATAGGAAAGATTCTTATTCTTAAAAAAGTTACGTAGAGCCACGTGAAACTACAATATTTTCAAGGGGCAACACCACATCATGCAACAGCGATTAGGTAACAGTCTGAAGAGTCGAGATAGGTTAGAGATGTTTAATGTTTAATGTTTCTAACCTATCTCGACTGATGTGAAGTGGATGTGATGTGGCGGGAAATCTGTTAAAACTAGGTACTTTTACTCTGGGTGCTAATAAATGTTACGTTCACGTCTAATATCACTGCGCGGTGTAAGCCGTGTAAGTAGTGTGAGGTTGAGGCCGAGAATCCTTACCTGCGAGCCTTCTCTTGCTCCCTCGCTCTTTGAGGCGGATCTTTGGAACAGTGTCCGATAAAACGTAATCTGAAAGTAATTTTTCGAAATAATTATATTTGTAAAATATATACACGATAAGTAATTCATTATTTTAGATTTCTACAATTTATTTGTCCTTCCAGATTTTACAAAAAATACATGAAGGCGTGTAAAATCTGCGAAATTTTTTCAGCGCCTCTACAAAATTGATGCACGTGCAATTGATGCTTTATAGGGTACTTTTTACTTAATTGACCAATTCCCAACGTACGCACAGTTTTCGCGGACAATAGCTAGTTATCAATCAGCGACATTACCTGTCCTCCAGCGGCGGCTGCATGGGGATCGCGTCCCCCCGCCGCCTGCACTTGGGCTTCGGTTTAAACGACGGCACCTTCAACTGTTGTTTTTTACCTTTACCTCCTATAAACATATTGATGAATATCGTTTAGGGTAAGTACACATACCTAACGTACAGTGGACGAACTAAAACCAAAGAGCGACTACAAATCTTTCAAAATTGGTGTTCCACCAGAGATTAACGGTCGGCCAAGAAAATGGTCTACCAGTTTTGAGAAAAGTTTCTGTGAGATCTAATTATCGCTAATGCGTTGATTACACCTAACGAGTACAGTGGCGAGTCAGTGTCCTCGGCCGAGTACTCGGTAGGTATAAACAGTTTAACGAGTGCTCGGCCGAGTGCTAGGTCGAGCAGAGAGGCGAGAGAGTCACTAGAATCCCAATCTGTTTACTAGGCCGAGTACCCACCTCCCCGCTTCATTCTTCTGCCCCCGCAGCGACTCGATATCCCGCTCGGCACGTATGAACACGTACTCGCTTGTCACTCGGCCACTCGCCACTCGTTCGTTCATCCATCACCAAGCATCCATTGCAGACGTAAGCGTGATCAAATCTGAACTGACTCGCCACTATAGTAAATACTGTGACCACCCACTCGGTTTGGCGACTCTCTCGGCCGAGAGCTCATTTACTGACTCGCCACTGTACTCGTTAGGTGTAATCAACGCATTACGTCTGCAATGGATGCTTGGTGATGGATGAACGAACGAGTGGCGAGTGGCCGAGTGACAAGCGAGTACGTGTTCATACGTGCCGAGCGGGATATCGAGTCGCTGCGGGGGCAGAAGAATGAAGCGGGGAGGTGGGTACTCGGCCTAGTAAACAGATTGGGATTCTAGTGACTCTCTCGCCTCTCTGCTCGACCTAGCACTCGGCCGAGCACTCATTAAACTGTTTATACCTACCGAGTACTCGGCCGAGGACACTGACTCGCCACTGTACTCGTTAGGTGTAATCAACGCATAAGCGTGATCAAATCTGAACTGACTCGCCACTATAGTAAATACGTGTGACCACCCACTCGGTTCGGCGACTCTCTCGGCCGAGAGCTCATTTACTGACTCGCCACTGTACTCGTTAGGTGTAATCAACGCATAAGGTTGACACTTGTCACTGTCATAATATTATTGAAAGGGAAAATCGAACTTGTTATATCATGACGTGCAAATGAAGTTTAGCCGTAAGGTGGTAGACCACATTTTTGGCTGACTGTACCCAGTGAATGTCAGCGGAGTGTTGGCCTGATGATGCTCGTGTCACAGCTTGATTATAGCTTGGTAAATGAATATTCAAAAGGGGGATGTGGATGGAATGGCTGAAAGCAGAAATTTTGACTTCGGAACATTGTTTGGGCTAGTTGGGAAATAAACATACTTAGGGCCTGTTTCACAATCGACAAGTAAATTTATCTGTCACATAAAGTTGTCTCTCTCCTTGTCTATTTTCAAGTGTACGACAAAGAAAGGGCTAAACTTATCCGTCAAATATCCTTTACTTGTCGATTGTGAAACAGGCGGTTAAAGTCACTCCTCGATAATAATAATAAAAATTATAATAAATCATTTATTCAAAAAAACAGGCATGAGATATTAATAATTCTTCTCAAAACTGCACAATCAGTTTGTAGGCGAAAACTGTGTGCTCTCAGACTTATAGCCTTTGTTGTTACATTTTTTACAAACTATTTCTTACATGGTAAAAAATATGTAATTATAGTTTAGGTATTTATGATAGACAGCAAGGTACATTTGAGTTTTCGTTTATACGTAGTTTTAGACATTTCATTTTCTTTCCACTATACTATGGAGGAGGTCTTTTCTAATTTATTAGTTTTTTTTGTTAGAAAGTGCATCGTTTTTGTTCGAAAAATAGATTCCATCGCCTGCCCTAACATGTATAGTTTTAGAGAAATGTTGCTTCAATTAAAGCGCGGCAGAGTCGAACTTTCCCCCACGACAACCACTAAATGCGCATCAGTGGCTCTCGGTCAGAATCTACTCAAGACTTCTAAGAGCCTGCGCCAAGTAGCTAATTATGTATTTAATTCGAATATTACGTTGCCAGGCGTTTTAACTGGGGGAAATGTAGCGCCAGGCCAGGTGATAGGCCCTTTCATATGACACCCCGTTTGCTATAATCCGCGATGTCCAGTATGATCACCTGATAGGATCCCCCACACAATAGGTAGGGGATCCTACCAGCCCCCTGTTTCACCATCCTGACAATGACAGGTAACAGGTGACATTTCAGCGGACACGGCGCAACTTATATGAATGCCAGTGATGGAGCGTGTTAACTTTGCAAGTTATACCGAATTGTCACCTGTCACCTATCATTGCCGGGATGGTGAAATAGGGGCCAGGTGATCTTACTGGACATCGCGCTATAATCGAATCACTTTCATTTTTCAACCCCCGTTCCTAGAACCCCCCCTCCGAACAAAGTAGTGTTCTAACTGTCAAAGCCATAGGGGCCAAATTATCCTAATATGCCCAGGGCCTCCAATAGGTAAAAGACCTGCCCCCACCGAGCGGTGGAACACCAGTTCTGTTTTTTAGTCTATATGCGACTCCGATCACCCTCTTAGCTTCTCCCGGGCTGAGGGATCACAACGGATTTCTCGTAAGCCAAAAATATTTACTAAACTACAAGTATTTTAAAAGAACCTCCATATCCAAAACTGAGAGCGTCAACGATCTCTGCGACATCTCTGCAATCGACTTGCTTGGCGTGTTTGCAGACAGTTCGCAGGTGCGGAGGGCAGCAACACTTCCTGAAAATTACAGTAAATAGTAAAGTACCTAACGTGTTACCTTGGCTGGTTTTGGCCATATGATTACAAAAAAAAAAGATGAGCTAAATCGGATCGAACTGACCTTGACCTTGACCCCACCCCCCCCGGAGGACAGGAGGAACCTACCTAATACAATATAATAGGTATACTAATATTATTCAGAGTTAAAGTGTGTGAAGTTGTAAGAGGTAATCTCTGAATCTATTAAACCGATTTGACAAAAATCTTTTACTAATAGAAAGCCACGTTATTTGTGAGTATAGGCTATATATTTAGCAACGAAATGGACACGGGAACTGCTAGTTTTTAATAAAAGTGAAAGGACGGGCCCTGTCCATCGAATTTGTCACGGCCTCGGTATAATCGAAAATAAATGAAACAATATTTATTAAATATCCAATTGGCCAACACTTAGCAGACGTCCTGTACCCATAACATGTGTTTATTTATTTTTTTCTCTCTCTTTGTTTTACAAGCTATTTAGTTGCTATTTAAAAATAATATAAAAGGCACACACTCACTCGCGCGCACGCACACACAAACAATCAACCAAATACACACACACATACACGCAATAATTCAGAAGTCTAAAATAAACAATTGTAAATAATTTAGTTTAAGCATTAAGTACTAATAAAAAAATAGTAGTGAGATGGATTGGGAGCGCTCTCCTCTCTCTTCAACCCGGTGGCCCTGAAAACCAGCGTCAAGGCTAGTAAGCCTGACACCATGCTGAGTGGCAACCTTTTCGGTGTTAATTTTAGATTAAGTACCTACTCTAAGTTTGTATTATTCTTTTATTTTTATAATGTTTTTGCCGTTTTTTGTTCATTTTATTTTATTTTAACACCGAATAAACGATTTCTATTCTATTCTATTCTATTCTATTCTAATCACGCCACTGGTGATCCTTCGGATCAAAGTAAACTGATCGAGATGTAACGTTACTGTTGCACGTAACATCGTGATGCGTACGCGGCTCGCTCGATAGCCTGTTCTCCACTAGGAGCTCGTTACTGTAACTGCTATGGTTATAGTTACAGCTTGTTTAGTGAGTACACGGCTTTGGTAAATGGTTTTTTTTTCTTCTAATAACCTGGCACATATATAAATTCAGTTTGGAATATAGAAGCATATACTAACCCTGACTTCTTTTTGCCCTTTCCCATTTTTTTTTTCGGTTTTTTTGTTATTTCATTACAAATACGAAAAATGTTTTATTGACATCAGTCAAAACTGTGTCAAAAGTTTGTTTTGTTAGTAACGTCTCTTTGATTCCCTTTTTAAGTTTTAGCGTGGATCAAGTAGGTTTGTTTCACTGTCAAAAGTCTACAGCCAAATCCATAGTTCCGTACCTTGCTGAACTTAAGACTTATTATTCAGAATGGGATTTATTGATCCAGTATAATATATAACATATCAGTAGATTGCAACTTCATCTTCATAAATTCTTTAATGAATTGTAAGGCCTAACGCCTTGTACAGTCGAAGTAAAAAATATTACACTTTAGTACCGTGTCTATTTAACGTCATGTTTAAAGTGACAATGAAATTAACACCGCGATTAAAGTGACAAGGTACAAAAGTCTAAACATATTTATGACTTCGATTGTAAGTACGTATTAAAAAACTATGGCATCGTGCACACCAAACGTATCGTCTGCCGCCGAGTATGAGCGCGCGTTACGCAGTTTATCGCTTTTCCATAATTATATTTAACTTCTCGTTTACACCGAACCGCGACAATACGCTATTACAGCAAACAATATAGAGAGTGAGCATGCTCACTGCCGGAGGCGG
Organism: Acleris laterana; assembly: GCA_963966035.1. Lineage (NCBI taxonomy): Eukaryota > Metazoa > Arthropoda > Insecta > Lepidoptera > Tortricidae > Acleris > Acleris laterana. The sequence goes on from OZ014448.1 coordinate 687,488, forward strand.
ACGATACGTTTGATGTGAACGATGCCTAAATCCCTATACATTACAACGCTTAAATAGTTTATCGTGGATGAAAAGTACCACGTCCTTCCTCGGGGCTCAAGTCATGTTGTCATGTAGTGCTTATTATGAAATAAATAATTTTGTATTTTGTATTGTATTGTATTGTATGTCCATACCAAATTTAATCGAAATCGATTCAATGGTTTAGCTGTAAAAGAGTGACAGACGGGAGCCTACCCTTCCCAACTTTCATTCAGGAAAAAGTATTTTGAATTATTTTTGTATTAGGTATATCCGGAATATCGAAACCGCTTGCTAGAGGTTAGGTTACACTTGCGACCACATGAAAAATAAGGATGGAGTCACATCTATGACATTCGCATTTTGTCTATAGAAAATGACTGTTTTGAATGAAATTCGTGCGCACGCGAAACGAGAATTGGTGAGTACGCATCTTGATACAAAATAACTATTTTATATAGACAAAGACTCTAAATCAACTACGACGGGAAACAACCATTCGCGAAATTAAAAATTGATGACTCTGGGTTACTCCAAGTTTAATAAGGGTATTAGGTATTTACCCGGGTTGAGAGGCAGATCGACTTCTTGGAGCCACCACTAAATGTATAACTACAGGGTGAAATCTGTCGTGAATCGAATGATCACCTCTGTGTTCTACCCACGAATATGAACAAATTTTTCACTATGGAACCTACCCTAAAGTCACGAAAAAAAGATCAGCTGCGTCATACATTTTGGTCGAGTACGTATTGAACTTTTCTATGAAACAGCTGATGTTTTTTTCGAGTTGATCCCATAGTGAAAGTTGGTCATATTCGTGGGTGGAGAATACAGACGTGATCATTTGATTCACGACTTAGATTACACCCTGTATAACCGCCTATTTTACAATCGACAATTAAAGCATATTTGAAAGGTAAATTTAGCCCTTTGTCTTTCTAACACTTGAAAATAGACAAGGAGAGAGACAACTTTAAATGGCAGATAAATTTACTCGTCGATTGTGAAACCGGCTCTACGACACACAAAATAAGGTTCAAATTTTAAAGTACATAATAATAGAAATAACTCTCAAAAATACTTGTATAATTATTTATTGTTTATAAATACAGTGATATGATAAGTGTAATATCGAATAAAATACAAAGCACGACCCGGACCTGCCGCAACTGTGACACCGGAGAGTTATATTATAATTAACTATTAATTAATAAACATGTTTTTTTATCGATTTATTTATATAAAAGGTGACTAAAAGTCCCATTCAGCTTTAAAAAAATTGTTTATTGTTTTTTTTTAGGTTTTGTAAATGTTCAGTGTTAGATACTCACTCACGTTAAGATTTGCATATTGAAATTCCTGTAATGTGATTACCAGCCCCTGCACCTTTATTACTAATTTATAAATTCTAGACAAACCGTTAAATGATTAAAAATACCCAAGCCTTCATTGTATGTATAATATAACTAGCTTTTGCCTGCGACTGTCCGCATAATCATCATTTATGTTATTGTACAATACCCTCCGGAACTGTAAAGAAATCCGGAATAAAAAGTACCCTTCACCTGTCTCGGGACCTATCTATAGATAATTGGTTAAAGCGTTGAACCATAAACAAGACATAAAGGCATCTCCATACATAATAAAATTAATAAAATACGTATCTGGAAGATTCTTGGAAGATTGATCATTATTTAACATTTTACTTATTGACACTGATTAGTTACATATAAAATACATAATTATCGTGATATATTTGACGCGAATTACACACAAGCGACGTAAGGCGCGATTACGGCCTAGGCGCGATATCGTCATATTCGTCATTGATTTGAAAAAACCTCGTGTCTTATATGTCATGACGTTCTTTTTTAAACTTAAACGTTAAGAGATTTAAGTTCAACTCATACATCTCGAAATATCAGATACGAGTTTTTTCTAAAGTAGTAACGATATTTTGTATGATTAAGTTTCCAAGTGGCGCCGTTCGCTAATACTCGTACAAAAATCGCGCCCGCGTCGTACCCTCGCCTTACGTCGCTTCTGTGTAATTCGCTCCTTACAGTGTGTAGAGTTTATTGTTTTAAATCCATTGCTAGAAAGTCATGTCTTGTTTATGTATCGTAACTCAACTTGTGCGTCATTGTCTATAATTAAAATATGATTAAATAGACGGTCGATTACCTAGCTTTAAGCCGGCCTTACACTCGGTAAGTTTACTTACGTGAGTAGGGACGCAGCTATTTGTTAGAATAAGATAAACAAAAAATCTCATTCTAACAGATAGCCGTATCTCGACTTATGTAAGTAAAACGTACGAGTGTAAGGCCGGCCTTAGGCTGCGTTTCCACCAGAGATGTGCGAGGTAGCTAAGCGGTGCGAGGCCGTGTAACGAGGTGTAACGGTGTGAATGTTTCCACCAGATATGTGCGAGGTATCTAAGCGGTGCGAGGCCGTGTAACGAGGTGTAACGGTGTGAATGTTTCCACCAGAGATGTGCGAGGTAGCTGAGCGGTGCGAGAATGTGTAGCGGGCTCTTTTTGAATAAACGGGCAGGGTGCGGTGAGGCGGGAGCAGAGACGCCGCCTCGCAACACATCCCTCGCAACACATCCCTCGTAACACATCCCTCGCAACACATCCCTCGCAACACATCCCTCGTAACACATCCCTCGCAACACATCCCTCGTAACACATCCCTCGCAACACATCCCTCGCAACACATTTCTCGGACACTCTCTTCTTTTGTTTTCCTCGCTCCGCTGAGCCGTTTCCACCAGAGCTAAGCTAAGCGAGAATAGGTAAATGAAGTGTTGGTTCATGACAAACACATCCCTCGCAACGCATCCTCGCACATCTCTAGTTGAAACGCAGCCTTAACCTAAAACGATTGTCACACATACCTATAAATCGGCGCTTGATCGCAAAAATAGATCGGGAGGTAAATGTTTATTTTATAACGCGATTAAGCCCTGATATATGAATAATAGTTTAAGTATTAGTTAGATTGTACATGTTAATAGTCCGATTAAGTAAACATTGAGTTATGAAGAAGTTCAAGATCTTCTTTTCGTTGCTCTATTCTTTTCTTCTCCTTTTTAAAAGCTTCATAACCTTCATGGTCTGTGGGCAACTCATATCGGCAGAACGGACACGTATTTGTCTGAAAATAATGTAATGAATAAAGAATGAATACAATAGCAAGACTTGACATTATAAACTGGGCAAGACCATGTCGGACCATGCTCAGTGTAGGGTTCCGAAACCTTTACGACAAACATAAAAAACTATCGCAAAAAGAACATGTTTGAACTAATTATCTATACATATATGTTATTTAGTGTAGTCGCCTGTATCTCAGGAAGTAATTAAGTCTACTTAGTCGTGATAGTTTTTCTTTTAAATTCGTTATATACGCTTTCATTTAAGATATTTTTCAGATTTTTAGTATTTGTAGTTTTGGTTGTAGGGACGACACTTGACTCTAACAAAAATTAGCGCTTTAAAGCTTAATATTTCATAAACGGATCCCTTAATCGAAAAGCTGTTTTCGTAAACCCGCAATATTTACGTGTAACTTAAGTATGTGTAGGGGAGTGCACTTAAAAAATATATTTTTCAACATTTTATTTTACCAAAGTGGTTTGGTGTGACTAATATGTATATTCATGCCAAATTACAGCTTTCTAGCTCTAAGGGTCTCTGAGCTAGGCTGCGGACGGACAGACATGGCGAAACTATAAGGGTTAGTAGTTTGACTATGGAACCCAAAAAAGGTATTCAGGATGTTACAGAGCTTCGCATGTGGTTCTGGTAAGTTGTAACTCCTGACTGTGAGATGTATACCACGTCAGTTAAACGTTAAAACTCCTTTATTCACTAAGCTCATAAGCATTATTATGCTTAGCTGAGAAACCTTTTATTGGATAATCCATTATACTCCGTGGATGAATATATGGAACTGGAAATGTAAATTTATTATTGTGTTGACTTTATTCATTCTTGTACATTATATTGACATCGGACGAGAGACCATTTATTAGATGTGTAATTGTTGTTGTTATAATTAATTTTAATTTTTGTATTCTTTGATTATTAGTATTTATGTTTGACGACCTCAACGTACTTTCGTATTTATTGACATGCAATGCAACTAATATTGCAATATTACATTGATGAATAAATAAACTAAACTAAACTAAACATCTTATCCCTATCTAAAGAGATTGGCACTTAGAACTTAGTTAGGATTGATATTTAAATTTACGTCTGATAAAAAGTATGTCTGCATCACACACTTACCCGTTCTAACCAAGTCAGGATACATGTTCCATGAAATAGGTGTCCGCAGGGCATTTGCTTTACCTTTATTCCAGACTTAAACTGTTTCAAACATATAGGGCATCCTGTTTGATCACTGTCTACCTCTACCTCTGGCAAGTTATTGACAGCTTCCTTCGTGGCTGGCGGAGGCAATCTGCAACAATGTTATTAAATATATTATAATAAGGCACAAAGAACTACAAGGTATATCAATATTACCCTGTTCTCATTTACTTCTCAGAATGTATATTAAAATGTAGGATTTTTGTGTCACAAATTAATATCATATTAGTGTATATGGATAGGTTTAAAATAAAGTTTAGATAGTCAAGGACTAAAAACTGTACCTTTAGTCAGGTGAGTCACGAAAGTTAGTTATACATTTATAAATTGCCTTCACATATCATCATCATAAGCCTAACTAGGTCAATTGGTGTGGGATTGCGGTGTATCCCAATATTTCCATGGAAATACAAAAAAGAAAGTGTGACAAGTGTTCTTCCCAAAAGTGATGCCGTCATAAGAGGTCATACAGCATTTTTTTAGTCGCCTCCACCAGAAACAGAAACAGTGGGATACACCCTAAGATTGTTTGTGCCCTAATATTTATTTATTTATTTATTTATATGTCAATGATAGATGTAGCAGATTCAATCCTTCCCCATGAGTAATATGGTTCACACTTGCTACATTTCTCTTATAACATTAGTTCAATTTCGTTAAGTACTCACATGACTTAACTTCCCGATTCTTAATTTTAGTTGTTGTCAAGCTATAGGCTGTAATATTAAAAAGTAAAAGAAGTACCTCGGCCACTCGCTTGAGAAGTTTTCTGGATGGGCACCAAAGTCAACCAGAAACCTGGCCATATGGAGCAGGTGGTCGGGCTGCTCCCCGTCAGCCAGCTCCCGCCATCCCATCTCCTCGAAATAACCAGCCATTGCTTGTGTAATCAAATTACTTTTATACAACTTTTACAGTGATCTCAAGCAGGACCGACCAGTGACAAAGGTCTTTTTTGATGATATTAAAACAGTATCAAGCTCCAATAAGTTTAGGTCCAATTCAATAATTTAATCATTATTATTGAGGTCTGAATAAGCAAATTTACCGTTTACCACTTTAATTTCCAGATTTTTGATAATCACTGACTGAATAACAATGTGAAACGTACATTGAGTTGAGTAAATTAAATCAAATTGAATACAATCCAAAATTACAAAACTCAGTCAAAACTGTATTGTCATATTTATTGACAAAGTGTACGGATAACCTTGTACGCACGGACGTTTTTTACCGCTCGTTTTAAAATTTAGATACCTACATATAAAACTTGCATTGTTTAGAGAAAAACAAATATTTGATTTAAAAATACATTACATATAGTTTAAAGTCCCAGATAGACGTGCGGTGCGAGTAAGTACGCCGTACTTATGGCTCGGTGACATTACTCGCCCGTGTGTCACCCTGAGTACGCGAACTTCTAAAGGTAAACACAGGTGAAAAAGGCGATCGAGCTTTAAGTACGCGTACTTACTCGCACGTCTATGGCTTTTAACCCGTGTTGTAAAAACATCCATGCGCATACGGACTTAACTTAATAAATGTAATTTGACAACTATAGGAGAATGGGCAGAAATGTATGAACACTGGAAACCAATAGCAGCCAATAAGCATCATGATGACATAGGATATCCTTTTGAATTCTACAACGATTTTGTGTAGCGGGAACCCTCAAGTAAGAAATATTTAAAAAATGTGGAACATCGGGACGCCTACGACATAGACGACGTTAGAATAATTACTTTGAAAAACCGCTGCCTTTACATGGCGATAACTTTTTTCACACAAAGATCCACCAACCACCTGCCATAATTAGTTTTACAACTTAGAATCACAGATTATAGGATATGTCTAACTTAGAATTACCTATTCGGAGACATATCGCTTGTCCTTATTGGTCATTAGGTGAATTAGCCCACCCTCCTTTTTAACCGACTTCAAAAAAGGAGGAGGTTATACGTTCCACTGTATGTTTTTTTTTTTTTTATGTATGTTCACCGATTACTCCGTCAATTGTGGACCGATTTTAAAAATTCTTTTTTGGTTTGATAGAGTATGCTTCCGAGGTGGTCCCATTGTCACCAAATCTGAATCTGATGAGGGGATCAGTGAGGAATTGAGGGAACTCCTCAAATATTGTAGGCACACATATAGCGATTTTAGTATTTTTAGTAACAAGCCTAGCATTTGCATTCAGAAAGTATCATTTGGTGAAGTGGAACTCATGATGAAGACCACAGATGGCCACCGGAACTCCTCAACGGTACCTCTTTCAAGGGTGGCGATCAAATATCTCGGTTAAGATAGTTGAGCGATTATAACGAAGAACATTTAATTGTTTAAATATGACTATGATTTTCCCGCGGTCTTGCTTGCGGCGTGCTTGAAATGTCTCAAAGTTTCATATCAACTAAGAAGTGGGACTACATAACAGTTTATTATGATCAATGAAAAGTATACAATAAAATGAATGTTTTAAAAAACAATATATTTTTTTATTTTATTTTATTTATGTTATTAAGGGTTAAATATTGTAGGTAAGATGGAGTCTCGTAATTGCAACTATCTGGCTATCGCAACTGACTTAAATAACTCCCACTAGGATCACTGTTTAAAGTCAGTATTTTTTGATATTTTAGGTATTAAGAGTTTTAAGAGATTTGTGAAGCGCCGCTAAAATCGCGTGGCTGAAAAAAAAAATCATGCAAATTTAGCTCCGGGCGATAACGTTTCTCACCCCCCTAAATCAAGACCGATTTCCACGATTTTTAAACATGTTGTAGTTATATAAAGAAAAAATCCTGTTTTGCCTCATGCGAGCTACTTACACCTTTCAAATCAAATCAAATCAAATCAAATCAATTTTATTTGTGAAACAAGGGTATAAATTGGTGTTACATTTCATTGTTATCCATCCTTATTTTGCCATAGTATGGCGTACAAATGTTTCATATGTGGTTAATTAATACACACAGACAGTCGTCACATAGACTACAGTCGTCAATTAGACATGCAAATTTTAATAAATAAATTACATCTTAAATTCTCATTGTAAATTTGTTAACTAGTATCATTTTCAATTAACTATTTCTTATACATGTTAAAATTATTAAATTACAAACATTATCTTACAATACTATACTAGTTAATATTATTAGTGGATAAACTCATTGACAGTGTAAAAACATTTATCCAAGAGCCATTTCGTTAACAAAGTTCGGAATGTTTTACCTTGTACCAATTTCAGCTCCAGTGGCAGTTTATTGTATATTTTGATGCACATATTATAAACGTTTCTTTTATATATATCAGTGTTACAACGAGGTTCATACAGGAGATTTCTATACTGCTCCCTGAGCTTGCCACTGCGCACGGTGGAGCGCTCTTTAAAGTACTGGCCTTGGGTCCTAACAAACAAACAGATATTACGTATATACATGCACGCCAAAGGCAATATCTTAATTTTTTTATAAAATGGGCCTTTTGTAGGTCTACCCATGGTTTACTTAATGGATTATAGCTCAAGTTATATGAAGTAGTTCAACTTACTACGTACCTACGATTATTTACACTGAAAATTGAAAAATAAACAAACTTTTTAAAAAAAAAATTAAACCGACTTCAAAAAAAACATTAAACTAAAACTCCCTAACTAAAACCACTAAAAAGCGAAAAATAAACTGAATTAACTAATTATTTAATTCAAAGGCCAAAACGGCGCAACTTTTTTTAATTATTTACATCAAACACTTTACTTACTAAACTTCCTACCTACCTATTCTTAATAATATTCAAAATTAACCTATATACTTACAACATTATTTTACTTACCAATCTAGTTATATGTATTTACAAATTATAATGATTTATTTACAAAATTACAATGTGACGCTTATTGTTTTAACATAATTACCTATTAATTAAAATAACATATTATTATAATGTGTACCTACTGATGCGTGTTTGACAGGTCGTCCAGTTCCCAAATCGACCAATTCTTACATTGTCCAATTCCCACATTGTCCAATCCCTCTATGACAAATTCCCAAATTGACCAATTTCTTATATGACCAATTCCCACATCGTCCAATTCCCACATTGTCCGATTCCCAAATTGACCAATTTCTTATATGACCAATTCCCACATAGTCCAATTCCTATATATGACCAATTCCCACATCGTCCAATTCCCACATTGTCCGATTCCCAAATTGACCAATGCCGACATTGTCCAATTCCTATATATATAACAAATTCTCACATTTAGTGGAGATAAATGTTTGAGATGAAGCGATTAAGGGCATTTTACTGACCACTTCGGTTGTTACTTTTATTTTGAAAACCATCCAACCCACTTAAATAGACACGCTATCTGGTTAGATTTATCAAATGGGGACTTAAATATAATTTCTGAGAATTTGACGTTTTGGGAAATTTACTTGCTGGGATATTGACATTCTGAGAATTTGACGTTTTGGGAATTGTACTGCTGGGAAATTGACAGTCTGAGAACTTGACATATTGGGAAATTGACATTCTGAGAATTTGACGTTTTGGGAATTGTACTTGCTGGGAAATTGACATTCTGAGAACTTGACATATTGGGAGTCTGACATTCAAAGAATTTGACGTTTTGGGAGTTGTACTTGCTGGGAATTTGACATTCTGAGAACTTGACATTTTGGGAGAGGGAATTGGACATTATGGGAGTAATGCCTACTGATCTGTTTGATTGAAGTTGGAGCATTAAATATTTACAGAATTCTTACACGTACCTACCTAAAATAAAATAAAACTATTGCTAGGTAAATACTTTAAACTCAATAATTACTTATATGTACAAATAACCTTATGAACTACGTTTTTATACCTATTTTTTGTCAAATATAGTTTTAAGTTAAAACAACACAATTTGAAGTCGGTGCCAAACAAAGAAGTAGGTATTGGACAAAACAAAATGTAGGTACTTACAACGTTTATTTATACTTAATAACCTAAGACTTAACAAGACTTAACAACTTGTGAATAGGAACGAAACATTTGTTTGGCACCGACTTCAAATGGTGTTGTTTTAACTTAAAACTCATTTGACAAAAAATTGGTATAAAAACGTAGTTCATAAGGTTATTTGTACATATAAGTAATTGTTGAGTTTAAAGTATTTACCTAGCAATAGTTTTATTTTATTTTAGGTAGGTACGTGTAAGAATTCTGTAAATATTTAATGCTCCAACTTCAATCAAACAGATCAGTAGGTACACATTATAATAATATGTTATTTTAATTAATAGGTAATTATGTTAAAACAATAAGCGTCACATTGTAATTTTGTAAATAAATCATTATAATTTGTAAATACATATAACTAGATTGGTAAGTAAAATAATGTTGTAAGTATATAGGTTAATTTTGAATATTATTAAGAATAGGTAGGTAGGAAGTTTAGTAAGTAAAGTGTTTGATGTAAATAATTAAAAAAAGTTGCGCCGTTTTGGCCTTTGAATTAAATAATTAGTTAATTCAGTTTATTTTTCGCTTTTTAGTGGTTTTAGTTAGGGAGTTTTAGTTTAATGTTTTTTTTGAAGTCGGTTTAATTTTTTTTTTAAAAAGTTTGTTTTTTAAAGCGCTCCTTATTTATTTTATTTATAATACATCCTTGTCCAAATGTGATGAGCACCCAAGTTTTCCTTTGTAACATTAATATAGTATGCCGTAAACGCTAAAAAGGATCTTAGCTACTCAAGGGTAAATTGAAAAAAAAGGCAGGTAAGTCTTTTAGAACTGCGATATTAATAAGATTTAACTTACTAATCTACATAATAAAATCCTTACTTACAATTTCGATGTTCACTGTGTCAACTTGATATCTTATTTTTTTCCTTTCACCACAATCCACTAAAGTTACAAGCTTCATTTAATTTAAATAAAATATTATAATATAACTGTAAATTTTGTCTTAGTCTACGGATATATGTATAAATAAATGCTATTAATACATCACGGAGAAATTGCAAGATTATTTTTTCTAAATAAATACAATACAAAAGTATTATAATATTATACAAAATCTTGTCGATCATCACGCGGGCAAAACCGTCAAATGTGGAATTAATAAAACATGACACATTTGAGAATAATGCATTGACGGCAAGTTGATTTAGGTACTTATATGATTATTATTATTTATGGATGTTTTCTATGTATTTAAGTATATATTTCTCTATATAAGTATTTATATCGTTGTCTAGTACCCATAGTACAAGCCTAGAGCTTAGTTTGGGACTAGTCAATTTGGTGTGACATTGTCCCCCTAATATTTATTTATTTATTTATTTATTTATTTCCTGGCTTCTGCCCGCAACTTCGTCCGCGTACTTTCGATTATCGTTATTCCCTCGGAAACTTAAGGGCATTGGGTAAGTTTGTATGAAGAAAATTCTCTTTTTTTTTCCAGCGGCCACGGGTGATTTTTACATAGTTATTTAGAGGACCTCTAAATACACATCGATATACGTATATACAATTTATGGCGTTAAATAATATCGGAGCGGAGATATTAATAATTTAAGTATTCAGTTTCTGGTACTAAAAGTACGCCCAGGTATGAATATTTAAATATCTCGGCTCCGATGCACTTAAACAAAATATGACATTATATAACAAAATATGTTTATTTTCAATAATTCTATTATAATTAACCACTTTTACGAATGGCCGCTCACCTTGAAAATGTATGTTGGTTTGTTCTTTCAAACACGAACTTTTGCACTTACTTTTTTAGTGGGATTCCCAAAATTTACGCACTCGCAATCGCAATTGTTTTCATTTTGAAAATCGAAGGCTTGTCTGCATACAGAATGAAAACAATTACGCACCTTGATAATCATACCGTCACTAAACAAAAAAATGCTTTATTTGAAATCCAACTTCATTTTGATGGCAATATTGTCATATATATTTTGAACTCTTATATACCTATTTTGTTTAGTGACGGTTTGATTATCAAGGTACGATTGTTCCGCTCTGAACCCAATTGAGATTGCGAGTGCGTTGGCAATAGCGACGCTGTTTGGTTGGTCGTTATGCAACAAATATATTTTGTTTACATAGTTCTTTTTGCAATCTAGTCCTTACGAACCTAACCCGTCACATAATATGACGTTGGAGTATTTTTGAACTCTTGAGAATGTGAATATATTATTATGAATGACTTTGACTGACTACATGATTGACAAGATTCTTACAAAAAACTTATTGTATTTTGTATAAAAAAAATAACCTTGGCGTTGTTCCCCTGAATTGAACAATTTAATATACAAAAATATTAACACTTTTGCTGCCAAGAGCTCTGATTTTCATACAAAACGAACTCGCCTAGCGGGTTGGTGGCAGTTAAAGTGTTAAATACGAATTATTACCTATTAAAATTAAATATACATGATAAATATATCTTTGGACACAGCAATTTCATTATGTTTTTTTTTAGTGTTGTACATATTTAATTGTCTTTAAATAAATGTATCTCAATCGCTCAAGCAATATCTGTAAGAGATCCCCTAATGGCATAAGATCGCCTTTGTACATTCCTGCTTTATTTATGTCTACTTTAGAGTTGTTATCTCTTTTGTTTGAACAATAGTGTTTACATACGGATTATCCGCAGTAGCTATGGCAGTAGTTCCTTTAATTTCCTTTTTGAAATTATAATTACTTTTTCATAATAAGTTAATTTACTATAGAGATTGGAGAATTTGTTTTTTCTTTTTCAGATTTTTTGCCTTATATACTTTGTAGGATCATGGTAATTTTTTGTTCCAATTTAAAACCAATTAAAAAATGTACTAAACGAAAATGTGTATATATTTTTTCAATGTGGAGCTCGAGCCCTTAAAAAACAAGCCATTTGTTTAATGACACACACACACACTTATTTAGGTTTTTGCTCTGATTACACAAACTTAACATATTGTATTATAATAAATAACGAACTTTAAAAGCTTTAAACTCTTACGTCTAGCGCCTTGTGGGGCAAAAATCATTAAGTAAATAAGCCTACTAAATAATTTGGCCCATACGTAAACAATATTTTTCTATAGGCCAAATAGATATTCTCTACTTTTCGACTCTTTGTACTGCATAGCATGCCACTGGGCACAAGAATAAATAGTTCCAATATAAAAGAGCTTTGAGCTATCTTTAAACTTAAGTATATAAATATTTTATGTAAAGCTTTAAGTTGAAAAGTTATTGTCTCAAAATTAACTTAAGTAATTTAAATTAGGTCTAGTTAGAATTTCTTTGTAATCTTTAACAGCACTATGTCAGGGCTTCTGTAGTTTTTGTGTTGCTCCTCCGCTGGGATTTTGTCAACGTAAAAGATGATAGATAGTTTTTCGTAAAACTTTTTCCACAGAGCTCTTTGAATTTCTGTGTCTCTTAGTTCTTGAGTTAAGTACATGGTAGGTTTCTTGGATATTGTGTTGCTGTAGCACTGCAGTGTTCGCAGTAGGGGCTCCACTGCCTAAAACAGAACATTATCAAATAATAGTGTGGATTGTCCATTTCCCAAACGTTTCATTTGCCAACCTGCTTTGTTTTCTGTAACTGTAAATATTTCAGGATTTTATAAAACTTCCCTAACCTAACTTAATAGGGTTCTATACAATAGAACTGAATTAAATCCCGAAATCTATAAGTACTAATGTTATGATCAGGAAATAATTTTATTTTTGTGTGTGTGTATGTTTGTAATGAATAAACTCAAAAACTACCGTGGCTATGTTTTATTTGTCGCGCGCAGCTATATTTATATAAAATTGGGTGGGCAAATGAAAAAGCTGGGTAACAATACATTTCGTGAACATATTTTTGGAGGGTTCCAGAAAAGATTATTTAATATAACTAACAGCTTAGCAGTTCAGGTGTGATCGCAGCTCAAGTTTTTGAAGGAGCATCCAGAGGATAACTTTAACAGTAAAAAGAGTTGTAATATCTGCCCCTACCGGGATTTGAACCTCGGCACTGCCTATGAAACTAGCGAACCTGGTCCCATTTTTTGTGATAAACTCTAATTTAGACCCCTACATGAAATGTCTAATAATCAATAACCGTGTGTCATGATTACCTCTTCATAGTAAACACAATCAGCCAGCACTATGATGTCAAACTCCTCCTTAAGGACCAGAGAGCTCTGGTCCCCCCACACCAAAGGTTCTGCTATAGCATAGCCACCCATGCTGGCTATTTTGGCTTTATTCTCTTTGATATTCATCCTCAACAGCGGCAGTGCTTCTGGTAAGTCTGTAAGGGTCACTTGTGCTCTATTAACAAATCAGACAATTAAATTAATTAGGCAACCAAATCACTTAATTGGATATCACATAATTGGATTAAATAATTACCCTAAAGTCGCTGCTGTCAGACCGACGACCCCCAAACCAGATCCAAGTTCTAACACTCTGAAACCGCTCAAAAAGTCGGCCTTATTCTGGCACATGGTCTCAAGGTACTTGGCCAAAACTAAAGATGCATCCCACACCACACAATTCACATCACCTTCAATTTTTTGAAAGAATTTCAACGTTTTTAGACACACTTCGATGTCAATTTCCCTAGGAAACAAATCGTTCGATTTAAAACTTGATCTTCTATGAGACATCTTTATAGTTATGACAGAATCGGATCAAAATGAAATGATTACGTAACTGGAAAAATATTTTTCCATAAATTTCAACTCTTAGAAAATAAAATATTCAAAATAAACAACTACAGGTTATGAAATGACACAACCCAATCAACACAAACTTGATAAATGACTGAACTGAACGTCACGACTTGTGATTTAATTTGACACTTTTGACAGTATTGACAGACGTCATAATAGCTCTTCATTTACTTCACATAGATAGGGAGTTACCCAATATTATGCATCTTTTTCATTTGGCATAATGATTGAGAGAGATGCATGCTACTAAAATATTAGATAAACCATAGACAAACCCGAGATAAACTTAGCTCCTAGCTCCATCCCTGTCACTTATCATTCGAGACTATATCGAGGGAAAGGGAGGGCTAAAGAAACTTCGAACTACGATTTTCAATGTACATAGCGTAATCCAAAGCGCATAACCGTCGTGACTCCTTACTACTCCCAAATAGAAATAGGCTACGGTTCGGACTAAAATTGGAAATGATCCCATTCCATTTTTACCCAGATTCTACGTTTTCTCGTCAATACCGACGCCAACGACGACTATTCTTCCGCTTCAGAAAGTGATGACTGTGTTGACATAACGTCCTCGTCACCCAGTAGTCGCGATCCACGAATAATGACATTTCTTTGCGACAAAAACTATGGTGTACTAACCACAGTACTAACGTTTCGCAGAGGTTTCGCTACTTTCGCTACCTATCGCAATGGTTTCGCAAGGACTCGCTGCCGTATGCGAACGCATCTATAGGTGTAATAAAATATATTTTTTTAGACCCAGCAACACAATTTGACGTTATGGCAAGACTCGGATCATATGACAGTCCGCCCATAGCTAGTAGAAGTTAGTACGATAAAATGGCTGTGAAAATGGTCGTCTTCTGGTTTTCCCTTGTTTTATTTATAGTTGGTAAGTAAAATTGGCTTTTTCGACTAATTGGATCATCACTTTCCTGTTTGCTGTTCTAAGGCGAGATACATTTTGTTATAGGGTCTCAGGCAGCAGGGGAGTTCGACGTGATTCACACCCCTCGGTCCCTCAAGTTTTCGGGGTCGAGCAGGACTTATGAGAGCCTCCTGAAAGAAATTTTCTCCGCTTCTCTGGGACTATCAGTTGAAGAGGTATGTGTTTATAATGAAGCATTCTGGGCGGGCTAGGACCAATGGTGGCTTATATTTAACTTATCTTTGCAGGATGCTGAATGGGATGGGCTCTCAATAGATGACCCTTTCGCTACTCCCGAAGCGGTTGTCGAGGTATACGTAGACGGTGTGTCCAGCCTTGAGAATGTAAGTTTTCTGTTGAATTTATTTGCAAGGTCAAGCTCATGTGCATGTGACGGTTGGACTGTAGCAAAGGGGGCGCAGGACTTAGATTTTTTTTTGGCAAAATGGTATCATTATGACATCTAATTTAAATGACTTTATCTTATAGAACACGTTAAAATAAGCATGTTTTACTTGAAAAACTTTTCTCTAAAATCAAAAATGGTTGAGTTATAGGGGTTCAAACGTTGGTTAAATTTCAAGGCGTCAGGGACTTAGAAAAGTTTTTGGCAAAATGGTATCATTATGACATATAATTTAAATGACTTTATCTTATAGAACACATTAAAATAAGCGCATTTTACTTGAAAACCTTTTCTCTAAAATCAAAAATGGTTGAGTTATAGGGGTTCAAATGTTGGTTAATTTAGTGTGTGTAGTGTTTAAAATAGTGTTTTTATAGAGCTGGAGGAATGGCGGAGTGGCGGAAATACGGAAATATGCTGTGATCAAATAGGTTTAGGTTAGGTTAGTTTGTTGTCCAGGCGAAGCGCCAAAACTACGTAGAATAGGAGGTCCGCGAAGCGGACCTCCGTCGACCTCACTATTGTAATCTTTGATGGAGTCTATCTCAGTCATCTTTAACTTTAGAAAAAAGTTTTTCAAGTAAAATGCGCTTATTTTAATGTGTTCTTTAAGATAAAGTCATTTAAATTATATGTCATAATGATACCATTTTGCCGAAAAATTTTTTAAGTCCCTTGACGCCTTGTAAATTTTACAAGTGCTTAGAAATTTCAAAGTCAATTATCTCGGCCATTTTTGATTTTAGAGAAAAAGTTTTCTCTACAAAACATGCTTATTTTAGCGTTTAGAATGAAATTATTCTAAGTGTTTTGTGATTACTATAAATTTTCATTTTTGGTCAAAAATTTTCTAAGTCCTTTTAATGCGCCCCCTTTGCTACAGGCGGACCGCATGTGACTCTCGAGAGTTATATCTGAAGTGTTTTTTAATTTTGCAGGTAGTTCCTAAGGCACATGCGTATCCTCTGTATGTGGATCAGTATGAACCAGATACATTTGAAGCTATCCAGCACAGGATTCAGCAGCGCTTTGGGAAGGGAGAAAATAAGCTTGTTAAGTTAAGGCTCTCCGACCCTAGTGATGTAAGTAATCTGTGGCATTTTTAGTAGTATTCAGTAACCAAAAGTGCCCCTTTTTAGGTAAATTGATACCTGTGCCAAGAAAACACCGCTCTTCCATAGATATCAAAATTTTACTCACCTGCAATCAATTAATTTAAGGACTGTGAAGACATAATGTCATGAAGACTTAAAAACATGAGTAACTCCTTACCAGACTCAAACGGCCATATCTTCATCTCTGTAAATGATGCCAGTGTCAAATTAACAAAAAATGAGTTAATTATAGTTTATAAAATCCAACTTTTTTATCAAAAAATTGTATGACTTTTTTAAATTTATATTTATAAATTATATTTTGTCACTTACCATACACTATGGTAAAGTGGCTTACAGCAGGTAATGTTGCCAAGTTTGATGGTATTTAAACTTATTAACTAAAATGAGATTCAAAAGTCATTGCTATAAAAAATAAATAACACCTTGTATGTATAATTATTGAGGAATTACATAGTACAGGTATTTCAGTATTTAGCCATTATCAGAAAGAGTTGTTTTGAGATCTAGACATATTGGTAACAGCATGTTATGAAATTAAGTCTCAATTAAACCTACTCTAATTATTGTTATTATAATGTATTTTTAATTAGGAAATAAACAGTTTTAAGCTGATTGCTCTAAACATTCTTACTTCCATAAGTCCTCCTCTATAGTCAGAAAATTGGTATTTATTATATTTAACATTTATATTTCAGGTTCATGCATTTTCAAAGATCTTCGGTGAAATCACACCCCAAGAGGTTAACAAGGGGGAGCTCCAGCACTTACTAACAACCGTGGAGGAGGATAACCAGTTCCTCAACGAGCTCGGTGTTCTACACGCTATCACTTCCAAGGTAATTTCTTTGAGATTGCTTATTTTTTTGAACTTAGATTTAAAAACTTTTGCCACGCTTTAGTGATGCTCGCTTGAATGGAAACAAGCCACAATTCGGTTCTTCAGGGGCCTGTTTCTCAAAGCGTATTAGCCTAATAATATTAGCGTTTTATCTCATAAATACAACTAAAAAATGAGACAAAACACTAATATTATTAGACTAATACTTTTTGTGAAACGGGCCCCAGTTCTCAGTGCAATTATTAATTATTTTTATTAACTATTATTGGTTCAAGTAATTGGTTGTCGCCTTTAATGCCCAACAGCACAATACATTATATTTTGACTTTTTAGGTCCAGTCTGGTGTGATCGTGCCGGACAACATTATAGACTTCTACAATTTCCGTTTCCAATCCCTACATCCTCTGTCGGACTTCCACGGGCCCAACTCTGCCCAAGTCAAGGAAGCCAAGAAGCTTTTAGGTAAGTTTAAGACTTGTTATAATGAGTTGATTCACCTATACTTGTCACATTTGCGGGTTGTACACTTCTGTTACTTGCAACGTTTTTAATGATCAGTGGTCGTACTTTTGATGCGGATGACGTCAAAATGACGAAATTTTACGTACAGGATGCTCTGCTTGCATGTGGCAGATGTTTAGGTATGTATTGACTTGAACATCGCAGAATATTACATTCGCAAAACATGATGTTATTTAAAGGTACATATCAATATTTAGGCATTTCCGGAATATGACGTTTTAGGTCAAAGTTATAATGACTTTCGTTCAGTTTAAAAATGAGACAATTTGATATTTGTAATGAACCCAAAGCTTTTTTTAATGTGAAATTGACGATATTTTAAATATATACATGATAACGATTTTTACCCTGTCTACAGATTTCCATTTCTACAGAAGGATTCGCCTAGTCAATCAATCTGTGTCAGTTAGAAATTTTTAGAAAATCTAACTTGACAGAGCTGACTTAGCTCCTTGCGGAGCTCCTATTTCTGGGTTGTTTTGGCCCTCCGGCCTTTATAAAAAAACGTACGCTAACCGACCTACGAATCTGTGAAAATTATTATTCGTTTTACTTTTATTGTGTATCTATCTGTATGTACAGTTAGATTATGTGAAGTTGGGAATCCATACGGTTAAAATTCTGTAGAGGTGGGAATCTGTGGGACTGGGAATCTGTAATGGAAATCTGTTCAATTGGGAATAAACCCATGATGACTAACATTACATTGACGACATTATCCATGTGTTGGGGTTTTTAAGCTTGCTTTTTGTTAGATTTGTAAATAGAATGTATATGGATTAGTAAGGATGGTGAACCCTTGGTTGACACAGGCAAAGCCATAGTCGAGCTCAGCAACGCGTTCGTGAAGGCTTACCATGGCTCGGCGCTCGTGGCCGCCGTGGCCACCGACGTGGCGCACACGCGCCGCGTGCGCTCCGTGCCCACCAACACCACCACCCGGGACCTGGTAAGGAGTTTACTATTGCAGGCTTCCGGAGACTAGCACGCTCACCTTCCAACACGTATGGTTTACAATACGACGCCGCGTTGATACTCATTCATAATAACTATTACCTTTGGCAATTGTTACTTCTTCGTTAAAACGGTTGGACGAATTTTGTTGGATACAATTTGGAATAGTTTGCTTATACACTGGATGTTAATACAGCCTGCCTTGAATCGAAAA
>OZ014448.1:706804-756278 GCA_963966035.1 Acleris laterana
CCAAAGCGGCTCCTCTCGTGGTGTGAACGCCATCTCCTTTATTTCAGTAGTTAATATTTTTTTAACGTATTTTAAAGTAGATTCTAGCAACCGCACTTCACAGACCATTATGTAACTAAAATATAGTAAATATCAACGATTGTGGTAATGTTATTAATTAGTGACTAAAATATCGTGTAGCTTTTGCAGGTAGCAGTGTTAGTTAGTTTCTAAAACGGAATTGAACCATTTTTTTTTGTGTTGTATTGAGTATACTGATCTAATTGAAGACGATTTGATCTTTTCGGTAGTCAACTTAAAAATAATTATGAAATTTAACATATTTCACCTCCAAGTCGTCGTGCCCGTGACAGACTTAAAAAGGGCTCAATACGTCGGTTTCTGATGCACGCGATAGAATTAATATGGTTCTATTTAAATTTATACTTGTCACACGAATCTCAGTAGTGAGTTGGTCGTACTAGAACTGCAGACAACGACAGTACGTGGCGGTGATTTATCGTTGCCTTGATCATATATTTAATACCAGAAATTGAGATACGCCAAAAAATAACCCTGGTAGGGTTCCATATCAAATACTAAAAACTTGACCCTTTTGTAATCCTTGACTAGGTACCACTTGTATGTACCCTTGAATGGCATGACCGGAGGGGCTATTGCCTAACGCATTCGCAATGTTTTTATTTTGAAAAACGATTTTATTTTGAAATGTACAAATGAGTTAAGCAGCAACCTATTGACGCGTAGAAAAATAAGTATGGACACGACTCCAAAATTTTTAATTAAACATTAATTTATTCTTTAGAGTCATGTCCACATTATTGCGAGTAATGACGCTCATTTGTCCGATCTCTGTTTATAATATATCTGAAACACGTTGTTGTGTGTTCATTCATTCATTCATTCATTCATTCATTCATTCATTAATTCTCAAATTGTTTTCAGTCAAATGACAACGCGTTCTCTGATGATTACGCCGCGATCTTCAACATCCTGCTGTGGTTCGGGCTGATCTACGTGTTCGCGCTGGTCGCCGTCGTGCACGCCCTGGCCAACATGGACCCTGGGAGAGACTCCATCATCTACCGCATGACCAACCCTAGGATGAAGAAGGATAACTAAGCAGTTTCGAGGCTCCTATGGCCTTCGTATTGGTCTTAATCAACTTTTTGATCGACACGATTTTGAACGCAGACGAGCGATCATGGCTATGACACTCCCTCTGGTTTCAACTCTTTGGCCTATGTGCTCATTCACCTTCTCCATGGCATAAAAAAAACCCAATATCAAAAAAAACGTTATTTAATGTATGAAAGTATATAAGGTGAACAGATAAACGCAGAAGTGGCCTGGGAATCAAACCACAATTAGGCCGAAACCTTTGCATAAACCTCGTGAAGTGTCTCACTCAAGTGATACAGCACGTTCATTCCGACTGTGTTCTACACCTGGGTCCACAGTCTGAATATTATTGCGCTCATGTGATAAGACTACTACACTAACCGCCTGTTTCACAATCGACAAGTAAAGGATATTTGACGGATAAGTTTAGCCCTTTCTTTGTCGTACACTTGAAAATAGACAAGGAGAGAGACAACTTTGTGACAGATAAATTTGTCGATTGTGAAACAGGCCCTAAATGTTTTTTTCCCGCCCATTTAGTAATCTGTCTTTTAAAGAATCTGGCCTTTTAGTAATCTGTGCTTACAGGAATCTGACCTTACAGTAAAAAACGCTCAATTCATACGAAAGTTGAAATTTATGATACAAACGTCGTTCGTCGAAAAGTTGATTCACCAATTGTTGTTAGCTCAGTAGTAGTCCCTACCGGCCCCTGCCACGGAACCTGGGCGTCAAGCGATCAAAATAATGCTCCATTGAATTGAAAAATGAAGAAACCACGAAATCACTACACTTTTACTGCCAAGAGCTCTAATTTTCATACAAAGTGGACTCGACTAAAGGGTTGGTGGTAGTTAAAGTGTTCTGAGTCGGGCAGGCAGAATCTGTAAATAAATCTATAGAACCTGACAGTCTGTGTTTTAACACGATGGACTGACAGGCCAATATCGACCAACAGGATTTGAGTCTGTTGGCGTAAAAAGCAATTGACCGGATAGAAACACCCTCATATTGCGTAGAAGTTATAACTATGTTCCTAGTAAGAACATCAGCTGTCCTGGAGTCCCCCCGTGGCAGGGTGCTGACGAGTCTTGTTTGTTTCAAAGTGATTGTTATTCCTACAAAAGTGTAACTTAGTGTTAAAATAGTTTTAAAAGTCAAGTGGTGTAAATGAAACCTTATATTTATTTTCGAAAAACTTGTAAATATATTTCCCTTCGCGTAAGTTTACTTAGTGCAATATTTACCAGCATTGCTTGTGAAAACCTCAATAAATTAAACTACTCATGGCGAAGTAATTGGAGCAGTATTAAGATTATCGTAGTATCGATTAGTCTTTTAATAATAAATACATTCCTCGATAGTGGTTTTTTTTTCATTCATACTGAGGGTTCCCACTAGAGGCATAAATCGTGTTTTAAAAATAAAACGACAAATATTTTATTAGATTACATTTTATTTTTCCAATAAATACATTGTTCATTAATATGTTAAGTTCGTTACATTACAATAGAAATCATTTGGTAGTACAAAATATAGTTTTATTTTAAACTTGGGTCTATCCTCCCAACTCCCTAAGTCAATAAAGGCACTGTAAATATTTATAAACCATATATTAAAGGCACATTTCGGTTTACTCCCCATTATCCATTGCTTTGGGAATATTACGCCTCGCGCGTGTCTCTCAATATACTCCCTTTTCCCATTGATATTACACTGACTGAAAAAGGTTACCTAACTTAAGTTCGAAAAAAAATTGTCCACCATTGCGTGTCCGAAAATATTTTTTCACTTCTCATGCTCGTAAAGTCCTTCTTTATGCTGGGTATAGGCTGCATAAAATCGCATTTTATGCAATTTTATGCACTAGTGCATAAATGGTTGTCGTCATCTAGACTAAGACAATTAAGCCCTACAGCCAGACAGACGAGGTGACTACATTAAATAAACTTGTTATTTGAATAAATTTACTTTAATTTTATTTATATTTGCATCGTAGTTGCATCTAACAAAGAAGAAATTTTAAACTATTAAAAACAAGCATTATTAACAAGAACATTAAAAAATCAACGTAAGTATAAACTTGGCAGTATTGCGTTCGACCTAAGTCAAAAATCGCAAACAGAAAAAAAAACATTTTGACAGAAATACAGTGGCGGGAAAGAGGTTTTGGACTATTAATTAGTTATTTTCTTTGCAAAACTTGTTGTGTTATGGAATTTAATTAAAATGTCGTCTAGTGAAGAGGAAAATAATGCTCACACCTAACACACTCATGGAAAAAAATGCAAAAGAACTTATTAAAGTTTTTTTACATTATCACTGTTTTATTTCCTCGTAATCGAAGTGAAAAGCAGAGTGTATAACTCGGTCTTAAAACCCATTTTATCCTCGACTTAATTATCCAACCTCGCCTGACGGCTCGGTTGGATACCTAAATCTCGGAAAAAATGGTTTGTTTTATGCCCTTGTTGTACAATCTACTATTTCTCTGAAACCGTTTAACCTAGTTTCTTTAGGTACATCATCTTCAACATTTTGAAAAGTTAGAAAAATGATTTTCGAACAAATAAATCCCCTTGGAGCAAACGAAACAGCGAACAAAAGTTTTTCGAAACATCGATAGGGTGAAGTCACCAGTGGTCAGCTAGAGACCTGTAGTCGGCCCCTGCTCATACTTCGTATGAGTGGGAAGAGTGCAAAAGACGAGTGGGGGGAGTGTTTTCCACTCTTCGAACGCATATAAGGTCGACTACAGGTCTCTGTCTGACCACTGGTGACTTTACCCTAGATATCAGTTCGCTCTTACTGTCACTGTTTGCACAAAAATATTCCAATTGGTTATATTGACTAGGGTTTGACGGAGCTCCGCATTCGCGGCGCTTGCTGAAATGTTAACATTACGTAAACCTACCACTTAGAATTGGATTTAAATCTCTGCCATAACTGCTAATGTGCGGCTGACGCATGCAAATGACGAAAGAACGAAATCAGTAATATGGATATGACTATAATTAATATAAAAAAGGACACATCATTGGAAATAAGTTACGGCATTTAATTGAAGATTTTTTTCTCTATTTTAGGCATTTTCAGTACTTTAATAGTTCACTATCCACTTATACAGGGAAAATAACCTCTATACCTACAGACGTACGATGATGTATTCGTTAAGTGATAGGTACTTCACCATTATTTTGAACTTTATCGCCCTCACTCAAAGGGAATGTTCACTAGGACCCAAAAAAAAGACAAAATACCTATTTTAGTAGTAAATCGATGGGAATTTTTTAATGAAAAAAAGTAAGGCAAGAATGTGTTCATTTTCGAACAAATTCCATACGATACGATTATGATTTTCCAAGAAAACCCCATACATATGGCGATCGTCACTATAACAAAAATACTTCATGTTGCCAAGATCTATAAACTGGCACATGTTTCATCTCTGTTGGTGGGTGGGGATATTTTTGCCCATAGTCCTTTTTTATAAGATCATAATCTGGAATTCTGCCCATAATTTAATAAAAGTCTTATCCATCTTACGCTTTCGTCGCCATATTGCATGCTTCAGCCGCCCTTCAGTCACAACATAACTAATGACAGTAGTATTACTGAATGGAGTGAACTCCGACTTGCGGGTCATCTCTCATACATTGCAATTCATTTCTGCCCTGACGAGTCGTAAATGTATAAATAGCAATGGAACAGAACGTGTTTGCAACCGCCACATATTGTAGAAGTCCTTGAAGTCATGGAATGAAAAATATATTAATTACACCATAAACTTAAATATTACATAGCCGTATAAACGCTCTATTAGACCTTACATGACAAAAATAATAATAAAATTAAAAATGGCAAAACACGACAACCAACTTGTTATTTCACAAAATTACAATATTAAAAAAGTATACTTATTTTATATTAATAATTAAATTACTTTCAAAAAGGAAAATTAGAAAATTATTTCGATTAAATATCAACATAACGTACGATCAGTATTATTTTTTTGCTGTAACTTTTGCAACTGGCACAGTCGGTGGGATCAAAAAATGCATAGCTTAATCAAAATGTTGAACTGAAATCTTGTAAATAAATTCCGTGTGTAGCACTGCAACATGAACGATCGTTTTTTTTGACTTAACTATTTACGACCATGTCAAATACAAAAGTCACTCGTAATTTATCCGAAGTTCACGCTTCACGGATGTATTTCACTGTTAATTGTGTTACTGATATAGACCCCGTTATCTTGTCGTACTGACATTACTTTTCACTAGAGCGTGAATGCTTTTTTTATCGACTATCTAAATGTCGATAGTGTATGTCACTGATAATTTTTCTTATGGTGTCTCTTTTTGGAGTGATTTGTAAATTGCACCATGTGCTAAACAATTCGTTTCCTACTTTTATCAAGCAGGGAAAATCTTTAGTGTATTTTGTTTTTAAATCTTCCACTGTAGCATATTATTATGTACGTACACACCAAGCAATTAAATAAATTCCACAATTAAACTAACACTATTCCAAAGAACTGCAAGTTATAGTGTCTGTCGATGTGACATGCAATTGCAAATCATTTATCTAAGGTTATCGCTTCTCGTAAGGCCAATAAGGTTATGTACTTATTTGTAAACAAAAAGTTTTAATTGAAATTGAGTATATACACTTAAAAGGCGAAAATTCAATTGCATTAATTGGGTTAGAATAGTGCCACTCCATAATCTTCCCGTGGATGTCGTAAGAGACGGCTAAGGGAATAAAGGCGTATAGTACTGTTAGGCGATGGGCTTGCCACCTGTCACTGATATACTGGTGAACATCTAAGCCTAAGTGTGCAAAATGTGATTACAGAATTGTCAACAGGTTTTTAGAGTTGTTGGTAATTCTGTAGCTCTGCCTACCCCACTCTGGGAATGAAGGCGTGAGTTTACGTATGTATGTATGTGTCAATTGCATTATATAAACATCGATATCAAGAAGGTCGATAAAAAAATCATTCAAACTACTGAAAAACAATATTGATGCGACAAGATAACGGGGTCTACAGTGATAAGTAAGTTAGGTGTTCAGATCTGGGGTGCCGGCCTACCGGCGCTGCGTGTAGTGGTGCGCGCGGCGCAGGCGCCGGCGCAGCTCGGCGGGCAGCTTCTCGTAGCAGCGGCGGCACGCGGGCCGCTCGTCGCACTCGTAGAACTTGCTGCGCGTGCTCAGCGGGCTGTCGCACAGCGCGCACGCGAAGTGGTGCACGCACCACGCCTTGTTCAGCGCGGTGAACACTGCAGAACACGATACAAGCATTACGTCCACATCTCGTTAGGACTAGTCTGTGATCGAATTCGAGATCAAAAATGTAAACATACAATTGTCAATGTCAAAGTGACATTCCAGGGGTATGCAATCTTATTTGCCAAATGTAATTTTTTAAATGTATGAATTTTAGCCAGCAAATATAAATACCGATACGTACATGGTTTTCAGTAAGATATTGGCTGGAAGACTTTTAGACACCTACAGTTAGTCCATTCTAGTTCACTGTTCACTGAATTTAAGTTTTGGTTTTATTTTCACTTTATATCCCAGTCATAATTATTATGACTGGGATATAAAGTGAAAATAAAACCAAAACTTAATGAGGAACCAAAACTTAACAACATAAAGGAACGACACCAAAGGATAAACGAAAAGAAAAGAAGCGAAGCACATTCATTCGACAGATGTCAATAAACGAATGCCCAAAGATTATAAGAGTATGTCTACGAATGCCGTATGTCCGTATGCACCTTACAAATATTAAAGAAAAACTTCTAACTCTGAACACTTAATAGACAATAATATTATAATTATTATAATCACGGACCAAATGTTTGAAACTTCTTACCATTGCCAGTGACATAAATTAAAACTCCATTATATTTCATTCAAACAACATAAATACGGAATAAAAAAAATGTATATTTACTGTTTACCTAAGTGTAATATTTCTAACTCTTCACACAATATTATATAACGCTGAATATTATAATTTCCATTTTTATTTCATTGATTTTAAAGTAACCATCGCTTGGATTTGTTTTTTTATGATGGATTGCCACGTTTGATTACATTTTTGATCTCGAATTCGATCACAGACTTTAGGTAGCAAATACGGCTTGGCGACTACATCGCTTTAAAAAGTCACGAGTCGCAAAACAATCACTTAATTTGCGCTAGTAGATAGATTAGGTTCGTTCCGCGCGAGGCAGACTCACCGTCGCCGGCGATGACCTGGTTGCAGACGTAGCACAGGTTGCCGAACAGCTGGTGGTAGTGCTGCTCGCAGTACGCCAGCCCCTTCTTCTCGTAGTGCCGGTGCCCGTGGAAAGGCTTCTCGCACTTGGCGCACACGAAATGCTAGAACACGAAGAAGCGTAAACCGGATTTTACATCAATAATACCAGTTATTGACAGTTATATCGGTGAAAAACTTACGTAAGTCACCTGTAGTATGTGTGAGTAATGTGTGCGAATAGACATTCCGTTTTTGAAATTTGTAATATATCGTATGGGTTGCAAACTCATTATTTGCTTATCTTTCAAGTTTGATAAATCCTGTCCACTTATGATTCTATTGTCATGATCATGATAAAATATAAATAGTTGTCAATATTAATTGTCCTCGTAGTTTTTGCGTCGTTCATGATCAAACAATAATACTTACAGTTTACCACAGAAGTAAATTGTAAAACATCGATTTTTAATTCAGCTTGGCAAATTAATACGGCACTATTTCCTGAATTTGCTAGGGGACGACCAAAAAGAGTTTTGTGTAATTTGTACAAACATTTCCAAGAGGTTTGCGATAAAGACTCAAATTGTTTATCAACACCAAAACAATTGGTCATTAAAATATCTGGTGTATCGAAAAACAAGATCTCAAAAAAAATGAGGATGACGAAAACTGGGGAGTGATTGAGGTATAAAAATGTAATTTAATTAATTATGCTTATGCGTTTTTTTTTAACTGTACACAACTACATACAACAGGTGGCTTACTTATGTTTTTCACCTATACATCGGTCTATTTATAAAGAATAAAATTTCTGGAGATTTCTGGAATATTTACCTCGACGTGCCAGTGCTTCCCGAGCGCGGTGACGACGCGCTCCTCGATGGGCCGGCGGCAGGCGCCGCAGATGGGGATGCCCATCTTGTCGTGGCAGCGCAGGCAGAACAGGTTGTTCTGGAACAACACGCAAGCTCATTTGCATAATCGGGGAACAACATAGCAAGCGAGTAACGCACGCGCTGCAGACGGTGCTTTTAGTCAAAAGCAAATGAATAAATTGTATAGAAATGTTTTTGATGAAATACGTAATGGCACCGCGGTCACTCCGCGCGCCAACTGCGCAAGTTTAAAATTACTTGTGTACCTATTGCATAGATTTTTAGGATTCCGTACCAAATGGTAAAAAAGGAAACTTCGTTGTCTGTCTGTTTTTCTGTATATCACAGCAGGTTTTCTCACCAACTACAAATGCTATCAACTTGAAATGTGGCATAGTTGTAAAACTTGCTTGCTTGCATCTGTTTTCGTAAAAAAAAAGAATTATTAACCGCTACCCACTGGGTGACAGAGTTTTGTTGTTTTTGATTTTCACAATAGAAATAATAACTGAAAATGTAAGTTACAAAGTGTACTTTTCTTGCGAAATATATTATCTAAATATATAAAAGGAGAAACTGACTCACTGACTGACATATCAACGCACAGCCTAAACGGCTAAACGTAGGCACTTGAAATTTGGAAGGGACGTAGCTTAGGTACCGTAGAGGGGCACTAAGAAAGGAATTCCCGAAATTCCCACGGGAACGGGAATTAGCGGGAAAATTATTAACTCCAAAAAAATGTTTTGCCCAACGAAGTGGACACGGGAACAGCTAGTGTATTATATATTTTAAAAACTCACCACGTCGTTGGCGGCGTACCCCGGGCGGTTCTTGACCTCGCGCGCCGTGTGGTCGAGCTCGACGCCACACGTGGCGCACGTGAAGTGGTACCCGTGCCACACCTCGCCGCGGTAGCGCAGCGGCTCGCCGTCGATCACGCCGCTACAACAAACACCACCCATTTATTTATTTATTCAAGACATGCCAACAGCATAGTTAAATATCCACCATTCATATCATAATATAACCTGACAACATTATTCATTAATGTAGTTTTTACAAAAGTTTCCGTGAGATCGAATTACCGCTAAGGTTGACACTTGTCACTGTCATAATATTATTGCAGTGGATGAGTTAAGACTGCACCGAGTATGGTGCGACCACACCGCTGCTTAACGGTGCGGATATTACGGTGCCTCAAAAACGGCGCCATGTTGTTACTATGGCCCCGTCTTTTGTTTACGCAACGACACCGTAATATACGCACCGTTAAGCTCCGGTGTTGGTGCAGCTTGACTGTGGACAAAGTTGGCCAGAGCCGGAAAATCGAAAGTAATTTCAGAATGAGCAGACTACAAAGACAAAAAAAATTGTTGCATGCAAATCGTAAGTCAATCCTGTTATCACAAAATTCATGATGATTTATGACATGGAAATCTAAGGCTTTTTTGGATACCGGCTCCCAAGATAGCCCTACAACGCCGCCGGTCGACTGCAATCGGTCGACGCTGACGTCGTTTGCAGACGCAGGACACGACGACCGTGGCGGGGAGCAAGTCCTCGGACATCAAGGATAACACCGAGAATCAGGATGAAACATTACAAACTTGCAAAGTTTCAAACGAGGACTAAGACGGAATTACTCTGTGCTAGTCGTGTCACTCACTGGCACTTGTGGCACATGAAGGTCTGCAGGCCGCCGGCCTTAATGCGCGCGTTGCACCCGTGGCAGAGCGCGCGGCCCGCGTGCTTGATGAAGCCCGCGTCCGCGAGCTCGGAGCTGCACTCCTCGCAGCGGAAGCACGCGGGGTGCCAGTTCGCGTTCATCGCCTTGATCACGCGGCCGATCACGAACTCGCCTGCACAAACCAGAACATAGATAAAAACCTCCGAATAATGGCGTCTTCTTTCAGAGTTGATATCTCTTACACGGCCAAAACAATTTTCTTTAACCACCGCTAGGAAACCTGCTTTCAAATTAAAAAAACGCATCCAAATCGTTTAACAGTTTTAAGAGTTACAGTTAGGTTAGGTCCAACTTATAACCACCCATAATAGGTTGTGGTAATCTGGTGTACGCACCGCACTTATTGCAGCAGGGCGCGAACAGCACCTGGAAGTCCTGCTCGCAGTACTTGCGCCCCTCGAACTCGTAGAACACCCCCTCAGGGAACACCCGGAAGCATTGCGCGCATCTGGAATAGGTATCATCCGGCATAGTAAAACAATAGCAGGGTTGTATGAACTTGGTGGAATGATTAAAAAGATTTAATATAAAATTGTCATAGCATAGCATAGTAGTGTAGTGTATTCAAGATATTTTAATTCTCAAAACATGGTGTTCCACCAAAAACTTTTCACGTCGGTTTTACTTTTATCTATGCTTACAAAACACTTTGACTTTGATTCCATTGATTTTTAATGTGGTTCTTAAAGGCGCGTACAGATTATGCGCGGCAATCACACGAACATTGGATTGCGCGGCGGCCGCGCGCAATGTAGACGGGGTTTCCGCGCGCGGCAGCTCGAACATTGCCGCGCTCGATAGTGCCGCGCGGCGATTCGAGCACTGTTGGTTTTTAAACTCCCGTCAAAGAAGCTTCAGTCGCTGCCGCGCGCGCAGTTTGGACGGTTGTGTGATTTAAATAATTATATTTGTTCACGCGCTGATCGAGCTGGATCGCTTGCCTGACACAGCCGCCGCGGTCTACCTAAATTCCATCGAACATTTGCCGCGCGAGCCAATGTTCACGCGAACACTGGCTGGCGCGGCTGCCGCGCATAATCTGTACCCAGCTTAAGGTAATGTAGTTGTGCCGTTATGCCATTAGCCCATTACTTCATACTTGAATAAAAATAACAATTTGTACACCTTAATGTAGTAACTACTATTTATTTATGTTTGTTTATTGTTTAGCAATTATAGCTGTTTTAAAGGATAAGCTAGTAAAGCTTAATTTGCAGCACATTTGATGTTATGGTTGAACCAAACTTGTCAAGTCTGTACGCGAGCTCTGAGGAATGTCAAGAAACGCTAACGTCACGATTTACTGCAGTTAATATTACGTTAATGATATAGCCAAGGCTATAAATGGATAACTCTCGCACTGGGAGAGGCCAGGTACTATGTAATAGGCGGGCATAGCTTACACCCGTCTTCTTAAATACCAGTACTTTGAAGACTAATAAATATTTGGCTACCTGTTTCATACTTACACAAAGCAATTAGTATGCCAGAGCTCTCCATTGGAGTTTACAATCTTTTCATTGGACTCAAACCCGTCACCACATCGGGTGCAATACATATTCTCCAACGACATTGTGGCAATTCTGAAATACCAAGTTTGAATTAAACACTATGCTAATGCACTGGTTTCATACAGTGGCATAAAACCAGTAGTACACTAATTGACACTAAAAAGTGGCAGTGTTTAAAAAAAAAGTTTTGATCTTTAGTTTAATTTTGTGAATCTATACTGTCCAATCCTCACTCTCAATTCACAACTATACTGCAGTTGCTTTATCTTGAATTCAGAGGTTTATTTACTTTGAACACAAATTGAATAAGTTATTGTTGTGTATACTAACATTAGTCCGTGAGTAAATCTGTTTGTATTAATAACACTATGATTGATGATCTTTTGTTGGCCTGCCTAAATGATTTTATTATTAAAATCAAAGTTCACATTATTTAATAATTTATGACCATAAAAAAGATTTGAGCATTTGGGACTTTAAGCAGCTGATATAATTTATGAAATTAATTAAATAAAATTTCAAACAGGCCATGAAAACCACAAAATGTTTGAGCACTAAAACTCACTTTAGGAGGATAACTTATGTGTTATTCCTTATCCTAAGAGGAAAACGATCTCAAGCAGTGGCTGATTCATGGTAATGAACATCAATTATAACGTATGCGAATGAGAATATGAGTCAAATAAAATGGCAATTATTCCTCAAAGCTGATATTTAGTTGATATTATGAATATTAAAAATGATGATTAAATAAGTTATGGATTATGTATGCATTTATTAAATATTTTGCATAATGAATTAGGTTTAATCGAGTATTGTTGCCATATACAGTGGCTGTGCTAGTGAAGCATGTAGGTGCTAATAACCATCAAACCACTCCCACATTAACAGGTGGTGCTTACCCAGGCATTTTAACCAATAATTGTTCACTAAAAACAAAATAAAAGGCGTCGCTCGTATACTTCTCTGTCGAAAACAAGAATGGCACTCATAAAATAAGCCTTAAATACGGAGATTTCAAACAAAACTAACAGAAAAGACCAGCAATGATGTAATGCAAACAAAAATAGAACATCAAGTACTTACACAGTAAAATAACTGTTAACAACGAATATCTATCTATCGCACTTAAATTTCATGTATAGATGGATTATGCTAGTGAAAATACCTGAAACTTACGGGGAATCTAACGAGAAATAAACAAGAAAACAACTATATTTCCAAAAGGAATCTCTAATGACCAAATCAAGGCCAAACGATGACACAAATGAATGAAGTGGAATGGAATGAAGGAATGTCAGAATGAGCGAGCATAGTCTACAAAGACAAGAAAATTTGTTGCATGGAAATCGTAAGTACATGAAAGATGCGTTAAACGGTGTATTTCGGTTTAGCAATTTGTACAAAGTAGTAGAAGGTGGCGTTAAGATTAATCTGTATTAATTGTATCTTGTTTGTAAACAAAACAATGTATTTCGGTAACGTTTAGGCAGGTTTCATCTAACCTCACGGTAAATTGGATAAAAGTAGGTTGACCAACATTAAGGGTAAATAATGAATGTCGATTTTTATCTGTCAGATGTCAAAGACAGTCCTCTTGACTCTTGACTTTCGCGGTTTTTGACGGATTTTGACGTTGAGTAAACTGAACCGAGTGAAACAGGGCTTGTAATTTTATTAAAACATGCTAAAAATGGACGAAGAAACGATTAAAACACATTTGAATACCTTGAAAGAAATTATATTAGATGAAGAAAGGTTATCTACGTACGTGTCCGTCAGCACAGAGTTGTGTATCCACGTTAACGAAAGCAAATCCTTGCTGCACAAAGCAGTTGAAGAAATCAGAAGCAAACATCCTAACACGGTACTTAACGTCAACTATGTTATATCAGGACTGGCTCAGGATAATAAAGCTTCAACTCATGTGTGCCCAGAAAATGATATAGATGAGTATCGTAAAAGGTTTAAAGTGGTCTTCTTTGAACATATATACAGCGTTAGCCAGGGGAAATCGTTGGTAGATAAAGTTGCCTTAATGGCTATCAGTAGATTCGAGGATTATCCTTTATGTTCAGGTTTAATTAAGAGCAATTTGTGTATTAAACGCACATCAGATGAAATAGGTTCTCTAAAATCAAGAAGTCAAACGTCAATACCAGATCAAAAACCTGTAAAGCCACCCATAAAGAAAAATAAAGAAGAACAACCAAATGTAACTGCTATTAATGGAAATAAGGATTCTAAAAAGGTAACTGAAATCAAGATTGAACCAAAAGTAAAAGAAGAAAAAATATCTCCTAAAAAAGAACCTGCCAATGGTAAATTAAAAGAAGAACCTAAAAATGCAAAACCACCAAAAGGCATTGCAGGATTTTTCAGCAGGTCTGACAGTGCTTCTTCTAAAAAATCCACCAAGGAGATAAAAGTAGAAAAATTAGATACTGAAATAAAGTCAAAAGTAGATGATAATAAAAAGAAAGTGGAGGAGGAAAAAATGGATGTTGATGATGATGATGATCATGTTGTTATTAAAACAGAAAAATCTAAACTTAATGTGCAAGATAATAAAATAACAACTAATGGTGATACCAAAAAGAAGGAAAATAGTGCCTCTTCCAAAAACAAATCAAAAGATAATAACAAATCTTTAACTCAAATAAAAAAGAATGCTAAGGTTGATAAGAAGCGGAAAAGGGTTTTACGTGTCTCAGACAGTGAAAGTGATGAAGAGAAAAATGATCCATTTGATGATGATGAGGATGTCCATAATCAGCAAATTGAGGTCGAGTCTGAAGATGAGATTCCTCCTACTCCAGCGGTTAATACTATCAAGGTATCCTCTGGGATGATAAATCCAAGAAAGCGAAGAAAGATAGTTAATAAAACTTACACTGATGAAGATGGCTACATTTTAACAAGGAAAGAGGAAGTTTATGAGAGTGTTTCAGAAAGTGAAGACATTGCTGATACAAAAGAGAATATAAATACTGTTCCTGAGAAAAAAAGTAAAGTATCACCCAAAAAAATGCCAGCATCTGTTAAAATGGAAGTTTCTCCCAAGAATAAGAAAAATGGGGCAAAGAGTACCAAAAAGAAGATATCGCCTCCACAGAAAGGAAAACAATCTACACTTATGAGCTTTTTCAAGAAAACTTAATGCTTGTTTGTTGAATGGATCATGTTTATGGAATCTTGTTCGAAACAGAAGTAATCTTGTTTTGTTTCCCATTGAATCATTATTATGTAACATTAAATGGATTTTTACTTACTGTGTAGTGTTTATCTTAAACCTAAGCACATGCTGTGTTTTCAGGTAAGTCCTACCCATTGAACAATATATAGCGACTGACTCGTGGACCCACTACTTTGTCCCACTGCTCTATTCGCTTTCGTCAGAAATCCATCAGAAACCATTTTGATTCCGCAAAAGTAAGTAGGTTAGGTTCGTTAGGTATCTTTAAACGCCCGAAGGGCAAACCGCCCAGAAATAGGAGCCCTGCCGCAAGGCAGGGCTCCGTCGAAAAGAGCAGTGGGACGAAGTAGTGGGTCCACGAGTCATGTGCGCAATATATCATCATCGATCATTGATCGAAGTATATCATATATAAATTGTAAACAGGAAATCAGCAACATAATCCAATTGTACTCAAGAACTGCTTTTTGATAATATGAAATGCCTGATGCGATTCAATATTTTCTGAACGGTCCCCCAAATCAAAAAAAATGATTTTTTTCAGACCTGTCCAAAGATAACTGACTTGATGTTATTATACTTATTATATACATTAAATCATGCCTGTTTCCCAGAGGGGTAGGCAGAGACCACTTCTTTCCACTTGCTATGATCTTGACAAATTTCTTTGGCTTCTTCCTCCTGTCTTGGGAATGTGTTAATAAAGCTCTTTCTTTTACCATAAGTAAAATATTTGAAATAAAAAATGATAGGGCATTTGTTCTACCACCCGCACCATGTATGGTTATTCTAGCCGTGTGCTTCATTGGATTACAAAAAAAAAACCGCAGGAGTCAAAACCCATGCAGTGCGTAAAAAAGTTCTAGTACCATTGGAACAAGCCTAGAGCTTATTTTGGAACTAGGGCAATGCATGTTATTTATTTATTTATTGCTGAAATATGCTGCTGTGACAGATGAGGGGACAGCCAAATCAGTAGTTCCAAATAAAAATATGTCAAAGTTTTAAAATTATTTAATATAAATACTATTCACTTAAATTATAACATCTAATTCATCTCTTGGTGCCGATGGCCACCACCCAGTTGGGGTGGACTTGCACGTCGACGAGGTAGGAGCACTTCGTGTTGTACGTCGAGGTCAGGACCTCTTGACTGGAGATCTGTCTGCAACAAACGGGAATAGTACATGTCATAATCGGTTTTCGCCGAATAGTAATGTGGTAGAAACTTTATTTGGCATAATTTGTATCATCCCGAAAATGAGTTTGCACGAAATTAAGTACCTAAAATCGTCAATGGATAGCCAAATAGCTGCAGTTTTAGATACTACCAACAATTGCGTAATTGCGTGGTCCTAGACTTGATTCTTTTGTCAATGAATAACCAAATAACTTATAGTATGCAGTTGTAGATATTACCAACAACTCTTTTGCTGCGAACGGTCACTAATTGCGTAAGTCTTTAAACGGCAATAAAGATAAATGAGGATTTCCTTACGGATGCGATAAGAAACCGGTCTTTTAACCATACGGGTGTCATGAAAGACGGATCTTGGCGTACAGTCATTTAAAGAACCTGTTATTTTGAAACGCGTGTTCGCTCATTCCCGAAATACCAGAATTTTAAAATACCAGATTCTCAATATACTTGAATCTCAAAAAATAACATTTAAATTTCGGTATCGTTGATTATGCTTACCTAATATTTCGAAGCTGGTGATTTGGGAATCTGGTAAAGAGAGTAGTCTGGTATTTCAAAATTCTGGTATTTTGGGAGTGAGCGCGCGTGTTTTGGGCAAGGATGTTTTGGGAAATGTATACGGTCAGATTGGTCCGCCAATTATTTGACCTTTGGGTAGATCAGAAAACAGTTGGTCGCACACTTACTTGTTTTTGCTATGGTTGTCCCACAGGATCTTGACGACGCCGTCCATGCCGGCGGAGCAGAGCAGCGCGGCGTCGGGCGCGCGCGGCGCCCAGTCCAGCGCCGTCACCTTGCCGTGGTGGCCGCGGTACTCGTGCACGCACGTGCACGCGGCTATGTCCCACACTTTTATTTTTTTGTCGTCACCTGTTGAATATAATCAATTTAATTTTTAAGACATTTGTTGGCGTTGGCCTAGTTGTTAGTGACCCTGCCTACGAAGCTAGCGGTCCTGGGTTCAAATCCCGGTAAGGGCAGATATTTGTGTGATGAGCGCGAATATTTGTTCCTTAGTCATGAATGTTTTCTATATACTCGTATTTAAGTATATATTTCTCTATACAAGTATTTATATCGTTGTGTAGTACCCATAATATAAGCCTTGTGCTTAGTTTGGGACTAGGTCAATTGGCGTGACATTGTCCCCTGTTTTTTTTTTGTCCCACTAATGAGGAGACTATTTTCTCCCTCAAGAAACGAACAAAGACATAGATAGTACCATGTCAACACAAGAGACACATAGTATATTAACAGTTGATGCCGCCTGCCGGCGAAAACTATCTCCACTAATAACAGATATAGATCCCGTGTCAATAAAAGAGATACATATATTAATAGTTGATCGTTAGCTCTACTTGCTTTCCGCTCATTGTCGGCGGGGGGACCGGTGCCTAATCATATTATCGACTTTGCTGTTCATATTGTACAGTGGGCCGCAAAAGTGCATGGACAGTTCATAAAGATAATGCTCTGAGGTGCAAACTGACCATCTATCTGCTCGTAGTGGTTCAAGAAGATCTTCCTAGATGGCGTTGTAATGGTCTTAATGATTTTAAATATTAAAAAAATATTTCTTTGCTCATACGCAACCTAATCAAACATTATTTTCTTTATTTTATAGTTTCAATATTTTAGTATAGTAGATTTAAGTAGTTATATTATGAAATGTTAGTCAATTCCAAACTAAGAGGTTAAATTATCAAAAACATTCCTTCCTCGACGTGCGATCGAACCCGGGACACTCGGGGTCGTGAAGGAGGGCGGCCTTATATGCCATTGGACCATCAAACCTTTTATTGTGGCGTCGAAATTAATTACTAGTTTATAATGATATTTGCTTATTTTCGCATGAAACCGCTTAATGTAACTGCTAAAGAGGGTAGACTTAAGATTTATAAATACCAGAATGATTATTACAAAGACTTACGCTCGTTCGTTCGTTAGCTGCTTAATCGATTGCCTTTTTTGTGTTAATTTTACTTTCGTTGAATTTTCCTTAAATAATGACTTCTCGTTGCAATATTGACCTGGTCAAAAGATCGCAAATAATTGCTTTGCACGGTCAAGGCAGAAATTTGTCAGAAATTGCTAGAGAAACCGGTGTAAACGTAAGTAGTCACTCAAGTTTTTATAAAATTAATTTATATTTCGTTTTTATTTATAGCATTTTATATCTTTAATTGTTATTATAAATTTCTGTTTTGTTTTACAGAGGAAAACTGTTGTTTTATGGATAAGGCGGTTTGAAGAGGACGGATCTTTGCTATCCCGGCAAAGAACGGGAAGACCAGCACTCATAAGCACACCCCAGCGTCAAGCCCTGGTGAGGGATTATGAGGAAGATGGATTTAAAAGAACAACCCACTACGCTGGATTATTTAATACAAGTGCAGATACTATTCGTCGTGTTCTACATAGTGAGGGTCTGCATCATCGTAGGCATGCTGTCAAACCCTTGCTAACAGAAAGCCATAAAAGAGCAAGGTTAGAGTTCGCTTTGGAGTATTTACATTTCGACTGGAGCAATGTCATCTTTACAGATGAAAAGACTTTTAAATCCAGCCAACACGGACGACTAAGCTTGTGGCGCCGAAATAATACACGGTATAGTGACAATCATGTAGTGCCCAACATGGAATCTGGTGTATAACCGTAAATATATGGGGATGGATGAGTGCGGCTGACCCAGGAGAACTGGTTAGACTTCCCAGTAGAGCGAACAGTGTTAATTATATGGAAATGTTGGAGGACACCATGTTGCCCACCTTTCGCAATGTGTATCCAGAGGAGGAGTTGCCGGTGATAACGTTTGTGCAAGATAACTGTCCCATACACCGTTCACGTAGTGTGCGGGAGTGGTTTGGTCAGCACAATAATATTAACTCACTATTTCTCTGTCACTCGCGCACAAAGATATTGTCATAGCACTCGCACCCGGCATCATGGATTGTAAACCTAGCTTTACATACATACATACATTAAATCACGCCTGTTTTCCAGAGGGGTAGGCAGGTAGGCAGCTTTTCTGTATAGTAATACGGTATCTTACAGTAAAGGTCAATGAACGAAATTCTTCGTCTTCGACGTATGCGCTTTAATTAATGAATGAATGATATTTATTTTCCAAAGTAAGTCACAGTATACATTGCATGTTATGTTATGTTATGTGTAAAGGGCGGCTGACTGATGCAATACTGTGACGAAAGCATAAAATAGATAAGACTTTTGTCAAACTTTGAGTGCTATCAAATGTAGTCGTATCCATATTATGAATATCGTTCGACATAATTTTGACGTAATTTGCATCTATCAACCGCTCATTGGTTATGTGTTATGTTATGTTATGTTTAGGGCTGTATATATTTGATGGACCGCGTACGCACCCGCGCTGGCCAGGTAGGACCCGTCGGGCGCGAAGGCGAGCGCGCGCACGGCGCCGCGGTGGCCGCACATGACGCGCATGAGGCGCGCGTCGCACACGGTCCACATGCGCACGCTGCGGTCCGCGCCGCCCGTCGCTATGTACGCCTCGTTCGGGTGGAACTTCACGCACTGAAAATATCCCTATTTTAATGTTTCGGCACACACCAAGTTAAACCAGCAGTTAGTATATCTTTATTTACCTAATTTAGTACCATAACATGATGTATGTGAACACAATAACATAATTTGATGTTGTTCAACATAAATCACAATCCAGATCAATTCAAGTTAACATATATACACTAAGGTCTGATTTTTATTCCCACAGAAAAAATGTAAACAAAGGTGTTGCCGTTAACGAAAACCATTTGCAGTATTCAAGATATTTTTACTTTCCACATTTATAAGAAATCGACTTTCTATAAAAAAAACTATAGATCGTAATTAACATTAAAGAATTTAATTTGTTGATGGAAAACTTCATTTTGATATAAACTCTTTGCTGTGTTAATTTAAAACGAGAAAGCCGTTTTTACGCATAATTTGTTTATTGCACTGTTATCATTGACTCGATACACCCGTGTTAACAAGTTGACGGCTGCTTGCAAGATTTGAGACGTTACTTCACTCGCTTCGCTTCACCATTCGTGCTCTCGTCGTAATCGCTTTCCAGTGACTCATTTATGCGATTTTAATTTCAATTATATCTCAAATATATTTTTATATCACGGTTCGAGCGAAATTATAACTTAATATTATATATATTTCTTGCCGGCCTAAACTTTGAGATCCCCTGAAATGTCACTTTGACAGTGTTTCGTAACTTTGTTTACATTTTTTCTGTGGGAATAAAAATCCGACCTTATAAATTTGTGCAGGACATTTATAGACAAATTTTAAACATAATTTTTAGACGCAATTTTTGTTTCCTGCGGGCCTAGCAGGTACGACTGCGTCTATGTCGCGCGTCAAATGTGGATAAAGCATCCGTCACTCTCGTATTTATTGATTTATTGACGTGTCAGAATGTGACGGATGCCACGCGGTAAACGCAGCCATAGGACCCCTGGTGGTTACCGTGACGTCGGACATGTGTCCCACGAACACGCGGACCGGGAAGGTGCGGTCCAGCGACCACAGCTTGGCGGTGCGGTCGTGCGAGCCGGTCACGATGAACAGCCCGTTCTTCGACACGTCCATGCACCAGATCGGGTAGTTGTGACCCCTGCAATACGAAATTATTGCATAGGGTTGG
The DNA here is from genome assembly GCA_963966035.1 of Acleris laterana. NCBI lineage: Eukaryota > Metazoa > Arthropoda > Insecta > Lepidoptera > Tortricidae > Acleris > Acleris laterana. Next base: position 727,415 of record OZ014448.1, read on the forward strand.
AAAGTAAGCTGTGTTTTTAATAAAAATCGCGCCTACCTGTCTGATTCTATGTGTTGTGCAGTTGAAACGTTTTATATACAGCTGAATGTATTGCTAATATTAGTCAGTATTTTATTGTGTTTGACTTTAATATAAATTGGCTTATTTCCATAATTATTATAATTATTACAGGATATAAGTGAACAAGTCTAAAAAAGGCACACTTCAAAAACCCCACTGCATTCTTCGATATTTTCGTCAAGATAGAACGTGTTATAAATAAAATTATCTATCAATATTGTCAACCCCAGTAGGCTGTTATGTCAGAGAACTGGAGTTGGCATAGATTATCTAACAGAGGGTGAAGAAAAGGTTAAAAAATCCATTTAAAATAAAGAATAACCAGAATTATGCTATTTTGTTTCATTTGCATAGGTACTTTCAATAAAAAATATTTTTACAAACAAAACTTGGAGCGATCACTAGTATATGGAAAAAGCATCGATAATTGCTAGCCGCCATTTGATTTTGCCCCGTATATTCCTAGGTCTGCCCATCAGGCCGCCGATCTGCTCGATTGCCTTTGTGTCGACTACACATACAACGCGCGTGGGCTTCGGGATGCGATCGGGTCAGTTCGGCCAATCTCGGGAATCTTTCCGCGCAACGCAAATGAATGAAATTGAAATTGAGACTGTTCGGGTAAGATCGGTAGCGCCGATTCACAGCGAGCGAATCTTGTTAGGTTATACATTATTTAATTGTCTCTGCTTGTAATATTAATTGGTTTCGTCCGGTTATTCTTCTATGATCGTATTAGTCCGTAGTAAAATACAAAGAAGTAAATGTGGACTGTGTTTATTTTTCATGAGAATCTTGAAAGCTCCCAACACCTTTAATAGGTATAAAACGGAGGTAAACCTGTAGATAGATGCGCAGGAGTAGTCCCGCAGGCGCCAGGCGCGCATGGAGCCGTCGTGCGAGCAAGACAGCACGAGCTCCTCGCGGCGCAGCACGCTCAGCGCCTGCACCGGGCCCGCGTGCCCGCGCAGCGGGACGCCCGTGCCCACCTGCCTGGGAAACATAACCGTACACATCGAAATATTAGTACATTACTACAGAGGCCGGGAAGTAGGGGGTTGCCGGCCGAGTGATATAGACGGCCGAGCGAAGCGAGGCCGGATACTTACGAGGCTGGCAACCCCTTTTCACGGCGAGGTACGTATAGTGCTTTTCTCAAACATATGCAATTAAATAAAAAATACATCACTCAAAAAAGTAAATTGATAAATGTCCACCCTAGGGAAGAAAAGTAATTGTGTGTTAAAATAAAGTACCAGGAGCGCAGCGGTAATTAGGAGGTATATCGTATATCAGGCATAGCGCAACTTAGATATCTCAGGCGGTGCGGGCAACTGGCGGGCGGGCGGCGGGCGCACACGACACAGCGCGGATGTCTCCCAAACGTTTATGCACTCCTAGTATTTGACGTTATAACATTTTCTCAAAAAAAATAAAAATATAATTTAGATATTCAGCCTGTTCATAAAACCAGCTGTCATGGCCATATTAAAATTAAAAAAAAATTACTTCCCGGCCTAGGCCTTCAATTTTGTATGAAATTCCTTTACAGTTCTCTCGAGTTGTTCCGACGGGAACGTGGCACTTTGAAGCCTAAAATAACTAACATAACGCCGACATTACATAGCATGTTTGAGAAAAAGTATTTTTCATCACACTTGCTCGGAAAGGGTTATATAACACGCAGGCGTTTAGGGCAGTTATAGCCGACTTAGCTCCCGCGGGAGTTATAGATTTTCATAACTCCCTAGGGAGTTATGAGTTTAGTTTTAAAATATAGAATCCACTTGTACATCATTTCAGACCAAGGAGGTGTAAAATCAGCCAAGGTTTATTTCCTATATTCAAAACTTGGCTACAAACCAATTTTATTGTTTAATTAAACTTATACGGCACATTTGTCTGCATTATATTTCTATTTTACCAGTATTTCAGAGACATTCGCAATTATTTTATTAAATTTCATTTTGAAAATTTGTACAAACTGGCAGAATGGCCTGTATTTGTCAAGTTTAAAAAAGAAAGCAATTCTAAGCATTATCTGTGGAAGACTAAAAAAAAGTTGTCAAACTCTTTTAGCTTAGCGAATCGAGTTCGTTTAATTTTGTTTGATTGTTGTTTCCGAAGCGTATTTTGTTTAAAGGTACAAAAAAAACAAACTAAATATGACTTCCTCATCGGAAGAATCTGTAGTGACATCAACACCACCTGATTTGTTAAATGCGGCTCAACTACTCAACAATGATTTGCTGCCAGCGAAATCTAAAGAAAAGGTTTTTTTTCTATTTGTTTTTTATTTCCTCGCTAATGTGATGAAAATCATTGTGTGTATCATGGGCAGTAAGGGGATTGCAAACTCGAGTCATTAAAAGCCCTCCGCCTTCGGCGTCGGGCTTCTAATAGTCTCTCGTTAGCAATCCTCTTCTTACCGCCCTTGATGGACAATGTACTATTCTCAAAAATGACAGGAAAAGTTGACATTACTATCTATATATTGGGATGCGAAGTACATAGTTTACAGACAGACCCAAATTAAAAAAAAAAAAACATGCGTGCTTGTGTACCGAGCACGCCATGTTGCATACAAATTTCATTACTATCTAGTATCTAACTTTTTAAAAAGTGAAAACGGCCTTAATAAAATGAGGGCACAAGTCTTTACATCCAAAATTTGTTCGGAACATAACTTTTTTATCTGTGTCTCGAATAGCTTGAGTAGTATTAAAAAAAAGCTTGCATTTCTCCTTGTCATAAACGTAAAGGCGGTAAAGAGTAATGGTTTTTTGTTATGTGAAGCTTGCTTGTTTACTTTACTCCAACACAATTTTTTTCTTGCGATTTTTGAGAAAAGCACTATGTATGCCTCGGCAGCTACGGCAATTGCGGGCCTCGTATTTTTAAACGGACTCGCAAGCTCGTCCGTTTAAACCAATCCTCGGCCCGCAATTGCCTGCTTCACTGCCTAGGCAATAATGTACTATTATTAGCTAGAATTCATTACAACATTTTATTAAGATGAATAACAGAATCAGTACTATCGACATGCAAAATATCATGCTTATAATGTAAACAATTAATTAGTCCCATTCATTGTACTAATATTAAAAACAATAATTTTAAATATTTAGAAAATTTATTAATTATAAAACTATACGGTTACGTATCAGACCGGCGAAAGTTAAAAAGCCTAATGTATCATAATCCCTAGATACATACATAAGCTCACGCCTTTATTCCCAGAGTGGGGTAGGCAGAGCTACAGAATTACCAACAACTCTAAAAACTTGTTAATAATTCTGTATGTTTACCAGTGTATTAGTGACAGGTTGCAAGCCCATCGCCTAACATTACTATACGCCTTTATTCCCTTAGCCGTCTCTTACGACATCCACGGGGAGATATGGAGTGGCACTATTCTAACCCGGCAACCAAAAAGTTCATAATACCTAATTGTGGTCTTTTCTGAATCCGTAAACTTTCAGGATTGTTACAAAACAAACCTAACCTTACCTAATGAGTTCTATACCGGATAGTAGTAACGGGTACAATACCTAGCATAGCGTAGCATCTCAGTCCAAGGCTTTGGCAACGCATTTCCAATTTTCTGCCGTCCTAAGCAAAAACGCAGTAACTAAGATAAACCTCCTGTAGTAATCTCAACCGTATTATTAACAGGATAGAATTTAATTTGCTTTGGTGATTGAATTTAAGATACTGCTCAATGGCTTAGGAGGGAAGTTTCGCAGTCTTGTGATTGGGTCTTCGAACCCACTTATCATCAGGGGTCCTGTGTTTGTTTGCCTTCGTACGATAAAATAGCTCTTTATGTAAATAGCACATCATAAAGCTTCTCAAAGCACAAGTGGTGAGGTAACGATGGCAATAACAATGCTGTAATGGTTATAAAAGAACAGTTATTACTATGGCAACGCTCTTTATAGAACAGTTTTCACGCTTCGGTTACGCGGTGTATTCTGATACCGTTAACGATATCAATATTGGCGGTTTATAGTAGTAGGAAATGATCAAATGACACTTACAGGGTCTCGTCGACCTCGGCCTCCGGGCCGGGCGGCACGTGGCACGCCAGCTCGAACTCGGCCACGTTCCGGTTGATCTTGCGCTGCACGTTGTTCTGCCCGAGCTCCCACACGCGGATCACCGAGTCGGCGAACCCGCCGCACAGGACGTTGCAGCCGGGGTCCGTTTTGGCGCACACTAAACTGAAAACGAGAAACAATTCACATAAATATACAGGGTGTTTGGTAGTTAGTTCGACAGCTTTAAGGGGGTGATAGAGCAGCTCATAAGCTATCGATTTAACCCCCATGTACAGTCGAGGAAATTGATTCCTAGACCATTTTGGACTATGTCAAAGTGACGCAATCAATCAAAACGTAAGTGACTTCTAACGATTTTATTTACAGTGTCACTTTGACATAGTCCGAAATGGTCTACGAATCAATTTCCTTGACTTCAGTTCAGCAATTGTTATTAGTTTCCGAGATATTGATCATTTTAATCTGAATTTTTGTAATTTTTCCTTATGTCCATGTTACAAAAAACCCCTAGCTAGGTTCATGTATTAATTCTTTTTTTTTCCAGTCTTTTTTTGCATGATTAGAATCACAATGAACTAAAGAAGTTTTTAAAGCTACATGAAATTTGTTTTCATTACAACTTTTGGAGTAACACACAAAAACAGATAAACACGTTAAATTTACAACTCGCCTTTTTTTGTCGAGGTTAAAAAAATGGAAACAATCCTTTGTAATATAATAACTTGAGTACATACTGAGTATCTGGAGCAGTTATTTTGTACAGTTTCAGAGGTGCCATCGAGTCGCGCACGCCCTTTATTGCATCTTGCAGGTCCCGCATCTCCTTGTCCACACTCTGATATTCGGCGTGGCCGTTACATTTTGAAAACAGATCTGAAACAAACAGTCGTATTGTTTTTGTTACAGTGTGAAAATAACTATCACACTTACTATTTACATGCTTATTCATAAACACACAGTAACTAAAGCTTCAAATATGGTTTTATTTTCCATAGTGACATTTGAATTTCGCAGAAAGAAAAAAAGCGAACTTTAACGTCTTTAACTAAAATAGGTTTGTTGTTGATTTACAGGTTATTCTACTCCAAAATGATATTACGAATATCTGTTTCTAACTCATGAATGTCTTCTGTATATTTAAGTATCAGCTATTGACCGCAACCCCGTCTGTGCAAAAGTTGTTTTTCAAAGAGTAAAGCAGCGACCACACCAATGCTTAAAAAACGGTGATGGTACGAAATCGCAGTGACGCGTCGTATTAGCACCGTTTTTGATGCATGCTCTCCACACCGGTGCTCAAAATTCTCAGACGGTGCGTAAACAATAGTACATTGTGCATCAAGGGCGGTAAGAAGAGGATTGCTAACGAGAGACTATTAGAAGCCCGACGCCGAAGGCGGAGGGCTTTTAATGACTCGAGTTTGCAATCTCCTTACTGCCCATGATACACACAATGATTTTCATCACATTAGCGAGGAAATAAAAAACAAATAGAACAATCAAACAAAATTAAACGAACTCGATTCGCTAAGCTAAAAGAGTTTGACAACTTTTTTTTAGTCTTCCACAGATAATGCTTAGAATTGTATTTTTTTTAAACTTGACAAATACAGGCCATTCTGCCAGATTGTACAAATTTTCAAAATAAAATTTAATAAAATAATTGCGAATGTCTCTGAAATAATGTTAAAATAGAAATATAATGCCGACAAATATGCCGTATAAGTTTAATTAAACAGAAAAATTGGTTTGTAGCCAAGTTTTGAATATAGGAAATAAACCTTGGCTGATTTTACACCTCCTTGGTCTGAAATGATGTACAAGTGGATTCTATATTTTAAAACTAAACTCATAACTCCCTAGGGAGTTATGAAAATCTATAACTCCCGCGGGAGCTAAGTCGGCTATAACTGCCCTAAACGCCTGCGTGTTATAAAACCCTTTCTGAGCAAGTGTGATGAAAAAGAATGTGTCATAGTAATAACATGGCGTCAATTTTGACGTACCGTGATATTCGCAACGTTAAGCAGCGGTGTGGGGAGTGTGCGTCAAAAACGGTGCTAATACGACTCGTCACTGCGATTCCGTACCGTCACCGTTTTTTAAGCATTGGTGTGGTCGCTGCTTAAATGGGTGAGGACCAAAAAGTTGGACCACAGTTAAGCGCAGTTAACAATACAAACGACGAAGACGAAAACAGTTCCGTTGGCAGACGAAAAGTATCCTTACAAGTATGGCTAATTTTGGTGTCACAACGGAAAAGTTTCATAGAAAATTTAATTGATTGAGTTAGCGTGGACCACTTTTTGGTCCTTACCCAAATAGTATCCGATTTTCGTCCGTCTTAGGCAATAAATAAAGCGCGGGCGTCGAAAACAAAGAATCTTACATTGACAAGCCATTTCTTGTCCTGATGATTTTGCTGTCGTGCTCGCACAACGACATTGACCGCCGGATCATGGATTGTAAACCTTTTTGCTATAGTAATACAGCGCCCGACAGTAAAGGTCAATGTACGAAATTCTTCGTCCTCGGCGTCTGCGCTTTATCTCTGGACCACACATCGATAGGTTGAAGCATAACCACACTTTTTTTCATTCAAAGGACCGCAGTGTTTATTTGTAAGTACACAAAATAACAACTTACCATTTGTATCCGTGACTCTTTCTTCTGAATTCCTTCTAACGTTAATTCCTTCTATAGTATCTTCCTCGTCTTCCTATAAATTACATCTCCGTTTATTGACCAGTGTATGAAAATCATTTGCAAATGAAGGGTACACGGAAGAAACACGTAATCATTTCACCACAGTTTTAACTTATTGAGTTACCGCGATTGGAAATTATACTTAAGAACCATGTAATTTGTAATTATAATTATTGTGTACAGATTTTATTAAAACTAAAATTTAAAACTGTAACGTCAAGATTTAAATCCCTAATTGGTAGTTTACTGATTGATTGATTGATCAATATCCGGTCTCTAAACATGATACTCACAGAATCATTCTTATTGGAGTCACTGTTGATGTCGAGGTGGAACCACGTCTGCAGGACCTGTATCATCAGCACATGGCTGTGTTTGGCCAAATAGGCCTTCAACATGTTCAGGGCGATTGGCGATATGTGTATGTCGTATTTACAAGATCTGAAAACATGTAAGTTACTTAGGAACTTTGTTTTGGGATGAGATGTATATTATAATTATAACAAAAGCGAAATTTCTGCTAAAACATTAATGTTTATCTATACTTAGATAGTTTTTTAATGTAGTCATCATTTATTATGGTTAAATAAATATATGATTTCCTTTGCATTTGCAAAAGGTTAAAAAATATCTGTTGTAAGCTTTAACACTTGATCATGTAACTGAAAATATACGAAGATTCAGTTTTTTTGACATTACGAAATTTATTAAATCTGATGCAAAAGTTAAAGTAGAGAAGGCAAAGAATTGTGCAAATACAACAGAGGAAAAAGGAGTTTAAAAAAGCATTAATTGATGTATGAAATCAATAGTGTGTTTTTGTCAAATAAATGTTGTGAGTTTGAGTTTTTGACTTTGAATGTTTTAAAATGTATATTTCGACATGTGCCTAAGCACATTAGTTACCTAAATGCTGCAATAGAAGGCCTTGTCTCTATGTCCTGTAATGTATATATAGACCCAATGTCCTCTAGCAGCTGATTCATATAGTCTTTTTCTGGAGTTTCATTGTCTATGGTGCCATTTTGTAACGAGTTAAACAACTGCTCCAGACTGTTTGGTCTGTACAGTGCCGAGGGCAGGTTTCCGTCATTTGTTTGTTGAAATGACAAGTCTTTCTGTGGGAGGGCAGTGGAGTGCCTCTTCAGGAACATTTGGGCCGCTCCCCCATGACCACCTCTCAGCATTTCCAGATACATATGGCAGAGTAGAGGCGTCATAAGACCAAGAAGTTCATTCTTAGCACTTTCAATCTTTATTTCCTTTATGTAATTCATCAACCTGCAGTAAGTTTTTTTTTAATTATTTTCCATCAAAAACCGTAGATTGTTTGTTTACAGTTCACAATAATTTAATAATATCTGTTAAATAATAAATGTCATGTGTTACTGCAACACAACATAAGTAAGTCGGTAAGGATTTTTTTTTTAATTAGTGAATTTGTTACTTACATCATACTGCAGTATCACCAACAATTTATTTTATATTTTATCTATTGTAGTAAACAATAATTAGCAAACAAAATACCCCCACTCTATTATAAGGTGTCTTACTTAAAAGTTAACTTAAGTAACACCCGTAAATGTATGCCATAAATTTTATAATGCTACTAGCGACCCGCCCTCGCTTCGCTTCGGTTTAGATTTTTCATACAAAAGGATTTTCCCGCTAATTCCCGTTCCCGTGGGAATTTCGGGAAATCCTTTCTTCGTGCACCTCTACGGTACCTAAACTACGTCCCTTCCAAATTTCAAGTGCCTACGTTTAGCCGTTTAGGCTGTGCGTTGATATGTCAGTCAGTCAGTCAGATTCTCCTTTTATATATTTAGAAGATAGATTACTGTGTAGATGATCTGGCAAATGCTGTAAACTTTCACTTGATTTAATAAATAAATGATCTGAGTATCGAAAACATTGCAGGGTTCGTAAATCAGTAGATCTAGGCTAGACACACGGCAGAGTGACCGGGCGAGTTCAAAGAATCAATGGTTAAAGGACAGTACCTCGTATATTGCACGTCGTATTGTCCTGGGTCGTTGTTGATGCAAGAAAACAATATCGAGTTGGCACGACTTGCTTCACACTGAACAATTGTAGAGACTGCCATTTGTTCGGCACTTTGGCTCATAGAATTGTTGTTGTGAAAAATATCCGTATCCTAAATAAGAATAAATTTATTTAGCAGAAATACACAGTTTACAAAAAAGGTACAATATCTTGTGGACCCCTAACTAGGCTGAGCCTGTATCTTGGGATCCAGTGAGTCAGGTTACACAGGATCCACTAAAAATAAAGAATTAAAAATAAAAATATCCATAACAAACACCTCTTCAAAAACACCATTAGAATTATAACGTTTATAAACATTAATTTATCCAAAGTAAAATTATGAACTTACTGGATAGTTTCGACGTTCCAAATAAGAAGAAACAGCAGCTTTGACCGCATCGTTTCTAGTTTTTTTCAACAAGGACATTATTTCGAGACCAACAGTGATTTAAATAGAAAAAAATAAACAATACATTGCATCGTACTGACTATCGTACAGAAACACCATGCCCGCCCATTTGACATTGACAGTTTAGTAATGAGTAAATTTGTACAGTCTCGTTTTACTGCTGCTTGTATACGATGTTATTGGCCATAATGTAATTTTGAATTTTTTGGCACCGAAGGAATCGACTGGAATCGACGGCCTCCACAGGAAACATAATGTTGTCAAGTTGATATTCTGAGGCCCTACTTAGAAAATCGTATTTCGAAGTTACGTTAGCTCCATCTCTGTCACTCATCATTCGAGACTATATTGAGTGAAAGGAACGAAGCTAAGGTAACTTCGAACTTCGATTTTCAAAGTAGGGCCTCTGGTTGTTTTTGTTTTGTCTGTGCATGTTGTTAACGTTAAGATTCTTTTCGGATTGATTGATTTTTCCAGTGAAGCGTGTGCGGCGAAGCCGGCGAATAAGTTTCAAATAATTGGAAGGATTTAGCGTATATAGTGACCGGACTCAACTAGGCCAATTTATAGTACCCGTAATTCCTACACGGGTTAACTAATACCATATTGTTTAAACGGTATAACATGGTTGTTGCTTAGTTTTTAAGTTATTGGTAGTCGAATGTTTTTGCAACATGGAGAAAATTAAAAAACATTGTCCTAACTGCAGTCAGCTGTACTACCTGACATGTAAGTAACTGTTTTACCGTTTTAGATAAAGGGAACCGGGTTTGCTATGAGTAAATTTATTCGTTAGGTGTGATGCTGTTTTATAAATACCTAACTATAGCAGACCGCACAAGCGGCACAAGCCGCGACTAGTTTATGTAGAAATAAAATGGACATACACTCCGGTTCGATCCGATATGATTACTTCTGACATCATGTTATTATATCCAGTCAAAAAATGTAGAATGAAAGCTATTGGAATATTAGTAATTGCAACATCCATGGGAACTGGTAGCCTGCCTATGTGTACATTTAGGGTAACGATAAGCTATTACCATTACATTTATTTTAATCCATCAAGGTGTTTCAGCTGAGGGAGTAACAAATGTACTAACTTATGTCCTACTAATATTATATTATAAATGCAAAAGGTTGTGTGTTGGTTTGTTACTCTTTCACGCTGCAATGGCTGGATGGATTTGGGTGAAATTTGGAATGAAGATAGCTTATAACCTGGATTAATACATAGGCTACTTTTCATCCCAGGAAAGTTTAAGGTTTCTGAGGGAATAATGATAATAGAAATCGGTACAAAGTCGCGGGCAAAAGCTAGTTTATAATAAAAGTATGCGAAATGAAGTCATTGAGCTTTTCAGCTGAGACCATTTAAACAGTTAATATAAAAAAAAATTAGTGTAAACATACTGTCCTGTTTTTTTTTGTGATTAAGAAAGAGTATTTGTTTTGTATTGTATTGTATTGTCCTTCAATTTATTACTCTATGTTACTGATGTGTAAAGAGCCCTCATGTGGTCAATTTACTGAATAAATATTTCGAATTTTGAATACAGGGTGTCTCCTCTCCTGTAAAAAATACCTACAATTTATCTACAATAAAAAGTTACACATTTGCATTGCAGGTCTGCCACCTCATTTGAAAGGGAACCTGCCAGTGTTCCTGTCCTGTGGCCATACAATTTGCGAAACCTGCGTTAAAAACATTGTCAAATTTGTTGAGCCTATTGAATGCAAAGTCTGCCAGCAAACCTCAGAAGTAAAGTCAAAGGATGTCACTAAATTCATCCAAAACAAAAAGGAATTCTACCAACAATTTCCTGTTAACATGTTCATGCTCGGGGAACTCACAATGGATCTCATCAATGTAAGATTTAAGGCTCTTATTACATGTATTTTACTGTCAAGTAACAAGAGACTTCATAACATATTTTTTTCGCAGGAATCTGATTCCAAGAAAGATTGTAATCAAAATTATTTCATAGACCTTAGGTCTATCATACAAAACACTGATTATGCAACTGGTAAGTAATTTCATCAGCCTTTGTATTCTCTTATTTGGAACCAAAAACTAATTACTTTTAGGTTGAATGCCATGATACAAAGGCCTCTTCTAACATTTACTCTCCTTGAATATTTTATGTATTTGAATAAATATATTTAATGTTTTTTTATTCCATCTTTGAAACACATCAAAATTGACCTGCCACATCCTTTTTGGTTTGCCTTTGCACTGTCCTCTCCAAACTTAAATAATAGGAAAAAATAAGTTGGGAAAGAACTCTTTTTTTAAACCATTTATTCATCTTCAGGTAAATGCATTGAATGCCATCAGGTCACAAACAAAATGTGCCAACAGTGTGAGACAATTCTATGCGATAATTGCTTCAACAGGTCACACAAGAATTTTGTTGTGTTCAAGAATCATGTGCTCAAAAATATAGGTATGTAAGGGATTTTTCATTATATTTAAGATGATTATTTTTGTCAAATTGGCAATGATTTTAATTGTTTTACATAGATTTTTTTATTTTTATTAAACTTGTTTGCAGAACCCTTGATAAAATGCAACAAGTGCAAAGTGCACACTGACAAGACTCTGGACTACTACTGCAAGGATTGCAGAAAGTCCATTTGCATGGACTGCCTCATGGTAGGGGGTGAGAAGTCCTGCAAGAACCATAATGTGGCGTCCATGCAGGAAGTGGTAAGTTTTAAAAGTGAACCAAATGGATTTGCAGGTCACTATCACTATGGAAATATATAAATAAAATAACGACCGATGATCCATAAATTATTCATACTAAATGATTGTGTTGCGTAAGACTTTCAAATTTATGGATATTTTTGGAAAGAAACAAAACATTAAAATAAAATTGCTGGCCATCTTGGACCTAAGTTAATTAGCAACAAAACACTACAAGCTACATTAAAATTCATTCAGTATTTTTGAAGTTACTCATTTAAGATTTTATATTTGTTAGCAAGTGTATGAACAAAAGACGGGTGGGTGTTTTTGCTGGTGAGTGTATTTGATCAAATTGCATAGTGGCAAGGACAAAGTTTATCCACTTGAAATACCAAATACTATAAAAGTTGGTATTCATCTTGATAAGAATTATTCAAATTGTTCATTGTAAATAGAGTAAGTATATCGCTCATTGAATACAAAACGGACACATTCCAAAATAACTTGCTATTCCATTAAAAATCGTATTTCAACCGCTTCTAATTTTAAAATGCAACACTGACTCATTTCGGATTGTGTCCGTTTTGTATTCAATGAACGATATGTATTTGTGGTTCACTCTTTTGCCTAAATGGTAGACAATGCTGCCGCGGTTTTTTTTTGGACGTAATTTAAGAGTAATCCCGCCACACCTAAATCTTTTCTGTGTAACTCTAACGATTTACGCAACGCACGCGGAGAAGTACAGCACAAAAAGATTATTTCCGAATTCTTCAACTATCATCGTCAGTTAATTCACACAAAATCCTAATGAATTATAAACATGAACCTTCCTTATGAATCACACTCCGTTCTTTGGTGAACACCATATGGAAATCCTGATCCGGAAATCCGTTTAGCTGACTACACTGTATGCACAAGGTGGCTTGTTACCCTACAGCGCCGTTTAGTATTTCTCAGAAAATAAGGTTCTGACATTGTCATTTCAGAATGAAGGCTTCCTGGAGGAGCTGAATGTAGTGTTTCCAAAAGTGGATGAGACCTTTAGAAGACTTACGAAGACTGCAGTTGTGAGTATACTTCTATCAACGACCTATGGTTGCATACAAAGAGCGGAGGCGGCGCGCAGTAACAATACCGTTTAAAGATGCCGATCCCACCGCTGCGTAAAACACGGTGTCTTTGTGTAAACAAAAGACGGGGTCATAGTAACAACATGGCGCCGTTTTTGACGCACCGTAATATGATATCCGCCATCCGTTACCGAAACGTGCGTTTATAGCTTTGAGCTGGTAGTTTTAAAACATTTATCCGTGGGTTTGGAATTAACGGTGATTTTACAATGTACGCGTACTGACGGACTATTACGCTAGTTTGTTGGCTTGTATACGCGTTGACATGCTTTATTTATGGGTCTATATTTTCTTCATAGGCCATATAAAATAATAAATTTGTTGCTTGATAAAATACTATCTCTTTTAGCTGCAAACTTATTAAGAGTGGGGGCAGTACGTTTTTAGTATGAGAAGCTCCGCTGTCAGTCTTTGAGACTTCAATACTAATCGTATTATTTGGATTTGGTGTAACGCTATTAATATACTTTTGCATTAATAGTTGACCTACGAATAACTAGTGTATTAAAATTCCAGGACGTGGGCCATCTCCTGTACAACACGGTGAACGAAACTGGTTCTGCTTCCGAGCTGACGAAGATGGTAGCTAGCGTCGAGCAGCACTTCTCCAAACTGAACTCCACAGTGCAAAAACACAAGACGGAAGTCGTTGATATTATAACTAAACTGAAATTGTCCGAAAAGGAATCTCTGTTCAAGGCAAGACATGAAGTCACAGAGTCGATCAAGAAAGCTAAGGAAATATTGAACACTATGACTCTTTCCTTGGATCCTAAGAAAATGAAACTGGTGAGAACTTTAACCTTTGAGTTACATAGTTGACGTGAACATTATATGAACCCGAGTGGTTGCCGAGTTAGAATAGTGCTGCTCCGTGTCGTGTGGAAGTTGTAAGAGGCGATTAAGGGAATAAAGGCTTGTAATACTGTTAGTCGATGGGCTTGCAACCTGTCACTAATACACTGGTAAACGTCTTAGCCTGATAGTGCAAAATGCAGTTACAGAATTAACAACAAGTTCTCCCCACTTCTACCCCACTCTGGGAACGAAGGCGTGAGTTTATGTAGGTTATATGATCATGTTGTACCAAGAGATGGTCGTAAGGTCGTAAGCAACAGTACCTGAACCATAGGGAATATTCATAACTATTTCACAGCTTAAATAAAACCTGATTTTTCTCTGTCTAATCGCTGTTTAAAATGTTTGTATTTGTTATTCTTGGCCGATTTTAATTTCACTTTTCGGGATCTTTTATACGGTATTTTCATATTCTGTTGAGGAATGCGAATTAAAAAATCCATGCAATTCAGACATGCCTCTTTAATAAGATGATTAAAAAACAAGGTAACCAAGGTGCGAAACGAGGCTTCAAAGCCTTGAGAATGATCGATGTGTGTTATTTTCAATTTCAGCTGAATTTGTCAGTTTTGCTGGAAGACGCCAAACAGATCGCCGACTGTCCCTGGTATTTGAATAAAAGTGACATCAAGAATGAAAATTTAAAGTAAGTTTAAGTCCCCTTTTACAAGCTGATTGTTGTATAGAATTAAGTCCTTTTCCACTTTGCACAAGCAATTTATATGATTTATGAATGTTTTAATTTTCGCATGATAATATTAATAAATCAAAATCTAAATATATAAAAGGAGAAACTGACTGACTGACTGACATCAACGCACAGCCTAAACGGCTAAACGTAGGCACTTGAAATTTGGTAGGGACGTAGCTTAGGTACCGTAGAGGTGCACTAAGAAAGGAATTCCCGAAATTCCCACGGGAACGGGAATTAGCGGGAAAATCCTTTTGTATGAAAAATCTAAACCGAAGCGAAGATGGCTGAACCGATTTTGCTGATTTCTTTTGTGTTATTGTCAGGATAAGGTTTATATGTAAGAAAAAAAATGAAAAATCCAACGGGAAGGTCGGAAATTTGCAGCGGGGTCAAGCCGCTGGCGGGCAGCTAGTATTGTATATTTTTAAACCAACATGATTGTCGTGGGCAGAGAAGTATTCTTGCGTAATCGAGTTGCACAATAGGCTAAGTAAAGTTTTTGGAAGATATGTATAATATTATATTTATTTTCGATAGTCGTCATCCTAAAGATCAAGAAATTGCGGCTCTTTTATTTTTATTTCCTCTAATGTTTTAGAAATATTTTTTTTAGTTATGAAGTTGACATTTGTACACTTTAATCACCGCCTAGCTTGTTGCCTTCGTACTTAATGAAATAGTACATTGTGTATTAAGGGTGGTAAAGAAAGAATTACAAACGAGAGTCTGTTAGAAGCCCGAAGCCGAAGGCTGAGGGCTTTAATGACTCGAGCTTTGTATTTCCTTTACCACCCGTGTAACATACAATGTTTTTCATCACAATTGCGAGGAAATGAAATAAAATCAGACAAAAGATCATATTTTTAACTTATTAGCGGCAGACTACATCATTGTCTGTGACTTACCACAGATAATGTCAAACGTGTTCGGAGTCCGATTCTAGTGACATATGAGATCAATAGTTTATTATGCGAGATTGTTAGGAAATAGTATTCAACTGACATTTCATCTCGAATGAAACCTCATATCGAATGGCACAAGAATTGGGGTCCTGACGTATTGTGATAGTTTGAGTCCACGTATAATATTAAAAAAAAAAGCTATTACGCACTTTAGTTACGTAATGGTAAAAAAAGGCACGCGGGTATTATTTTGGATTTACGGTCGATTTTTCTAGCATGTTAGGACACTATTTACGAGCAAGTGTGATGAAAAAGAAAAAAAAACACTTCTATATCTGTCATTGTCAAATCAAATCAAAGTAAACAAACGATTCAATACAACGGCTCTTTTCTGTTTGCTTGTGTTTCATGTGATCAGTGTTTTTAGAAATATTTTTAACGATCTCAGAACGAACTCTGGACTTTCGTTTTGCCGCTTTGCTCTAAGACCTTTGCACGATATTTGGTCTACGATTTATTTTCGAACCCTTTGGCACTTCTTCTTGGACACCGATTTCCTCCTTTCTCGACGACTCTTGCCCTGCTTTTTGATAGCCACTAGAGTACTTTTGAAATGTACAATCCACGCAATGAATTCAGGCAATCCCACACGGACTGTGGAAATGGAGTATTACAAAGATTTACTTGAATTTACTTATTTGAATTGAACTGTTTGTTTACTTTCATTTGATTTGACGTTGACAGATATAGAAGTGACAGTTTTTTTTTCTATTTCATTAAATACGAAGGCAACAAGCTTGTCGGTCATTAAAGTTTACAAATGTCAACTTCATAACTAAAAAAAAGATTTCTAAAATATTAGAGGAAATAAAATTAAAAGAGCCGCAGTTCCATGATCTTCAGGATGACGACTATCGAAAAAAAATATAATTTACATCTCTTCCAAAAACTTTACTTACCCAATTGAACTGTCAAAGCCAGTTAATGTAAATGGGTGAATATTTGAGAATGATTTATTTTGTTAGAAACATTTGTCTTTGTGATAAATATCGTGTTACCGCAACTCAAGTAATCATATTATCTAGACTACAGACTAAAATAACGAATTGTAAAAGAGGCACGTGTCGCTAAAGTTTATTTTGTCCAAAATCGAAAAAAATTTAAACAGAGGTGTTGAGTATAATGACAAAGTGTTAGGAGAATGACAATTGTTGAGATTTCTATGATGCTTTGATGAGAAGAATGACACTTTCAATGTCAATTTCTTTGGCATAAATTAAAGGAACAGACATAGAAAAATGATTGTATTTATTGGTAACTGTAGTTACATTATTTAAAGGCTTAGTGTAGGCTAAGCTTGACAAAATTATCTTAATATTAATGAAATCAATCATGCAAAAAAAGGGAACAATTTTTTACGTGTTCACTGAAGTCTGACTAAGTACATAGTGTACCTGCGAAAATATAATTATTTTGTATCATTATAAAAATAACATTTATTTATTTATTGAATTGCACATAATATATAAAATCGTTGCCCTTTCTCCACACTGTAACAAATTAAACATGAACTAATTCTTCGCATAATGATTTAGAAAATATACTCTTTCTTTTTTAATTAACTTAACTAAATCTCACTTTCAACTTTTACAAATTAAACTGTTTTAATAAACCTATAAAACATACATATTAGTTAAGGTACAGCTTATTTATCAATAAACATTAATTATTTATTTTCGGTATTTTTTATTACAACAATAGGTTTGTAACTATATCAAGAGCATATCATGATGCATTGACTTGAACTGATTTGTCAGTAAATGTATTTATTATTGACCCCGATAACTGTGTTTTGGGCAGTTCCTCCTTTTCATAATACTTCATTACTTTTTGTATCAATTCCGATTTCTTAGCATCCATGTTTCTGTAATTACTAATTACCTGTTACTTTTGCCGCAATCAATCACCAAGGATCACTGCAACAACAATTGATTTAAACAAAATAGGTATGGCATTTAGACATCGTGGCAATTAAGCACAGCGGCATGTGCAAATGCCTCATGGGCTCATAAGTTTTAAGACGAATATGGTTTTAAGTATCTCAGTAATCAAAATATTATTGTCAACTATATAAAATATACACACACACATTTTACACGTCAAACTTATAACACCCCTGTTTTTGCGTCGGGGTTTAAAAATGAAATATCCTGCGACATTAAAACTGAGAACAAAACGACAACATGATATTGAGTTCATATCATGTAGGCAGATAAAAATCATTATTCTCAACATTTATCATTCTTAACAATATCACAAAGTAATTATTCTTTACAATAGTCATTCTCCTCATTAACGCTGAGCAGCGTTATTGAGGAGAATGACGTTGAGGAGAATGATTTTTGGGACAAAACTTGTCGTAACCTGCAAGTTTACGTTGAAATTAAATCTCGCCTCAAATATAAGTAAATCGTATCAAATTTGTCACAAAATGAAATAATTTTATTACAATACAAGTGAATACTTACGGAGTAAAGATAGAAAAGGCCAATGACGAAAACTATGACACGTTCGAGCAGCGAGGAACAAACGTTAAAATATTTTTAAAACGACACGTGTTGTTTGGTTGAGCGTTCACGGGCGACTGAGGAGCAGTTTGCGGGGGGGGATAGGAACGACATTCGTTCCGTTACAAGTATTTTTGTTAACTAAATATGCCAAATAAGCATCGCTGCGAAGAATGACGAATTATTCGTGACAATTTTTTAGCTTCATGTTTTGAATGAAATAGTGATTAAGTATTCTTTGTTTTTACTGGAATTTTGAAAACTAAGTATTAAACTATAAATATATATTTTTTTTTTGTTTTTAAGTACATAAATTAGCGTATAATCTTTTTCATTTAAATTTATGTCGTGTTGTGACACGAGAAATATTGCAAATATGGGTAGTTTTTAATTTTTGTATTTTTTAAATATACAAAATGAAACTTTTAATTAAGTGCACCTCCAAGAATACTTAATGTAGAATCAAATCACATTAATGAATTGAGACTTTCTGTTATTATTGGAGCACAAAGTAAATAGACACTCTTTTTCGCCGTTTCAAATATTCACCCAAATATTGTGTAATGCATTATTATTAAGCTAACACTCAAAGTAAATTTTGTAAGGAATTCTATGACTATTACCAGCCAAAATCTATCACCAAGATTTTCTAGCAAATAAATATTACCAATTTGAATTCACACATTGTTAAAAAAATAAATACTCCCAAAGTAAATCAGACTTAACCCTTTAAAGGGTAACATAAAAAAAAACTGTTTTCTAACTTCATACTTCACCTTATCGCATTTTTTTTTTAAAATAAAATATTAAAGTTATCAATTATTATAAGTGGTCAATTTAATACCAGTTTTTAAAATTGCCCTTGCGTTACAAGGAGATGTATTACTCTACAATTTTAAAATATATCACAGTGATCAGTGTTTATGCATCAATGTGTAATGAAATGACCCCGTGCGTGTGTCAGGGTGGCGGTGAACGAGGACCTGTGCAACCTCATGAGCGACTATATCCACCTGGAGGGCAACGCCAGCTCGGGCTACAGCCTGTGCGCTGCGAGCCAGCTCGAGGGCGTCGACCTGCCGCCGCCGCCCGTGGCGCCCGTCTACCCGCCGGAAATGCCCAAAGGTATGTCACTGTTCTTTATACTATTCAGGGTAAATAGCCAATAACTGGCCGCTTAGGAAGTGTCATGTGTCGTGACACGTTAGTAAAGGCACATGGATAGTACTCCGGGTAATAATTCAGGATCTAGACATTCTAGTTTAATCGCAAAAATATCAGCATATCTTCTTGCTTTGCACATATTATTGCAAAGTGGCCAGTTACCGGAGGAATCTGGTAAATTGGGAACCGTGGACCGTAGACAAACTATAACTATTCTTATATTTCCGCCATATCAGTCTGTATGTTACCATTTTTGTACACGTACCTATAGATATGTATACCGCGCACAAAACGCAATATTGAATCGGTTCAACTGTTGTTCATGAACATCAAACATCCTAACAAACTTTTATATTTAGACGTAATATCAATAAGGAGTAGGATAACATAGTAATAATAGGAGAATATTATTAGGACAAGGGTGCATTATTATTTTATTGATAGATAAAGATATATTTATTCGCAACGATACAAAATTACATTACATAGATACAACTAAGAGCAAGACAGAGAATTGTTGCGAAACGGTCCCGACTCAGCATTCGCTAGCCTAATGCCAGCGCTCTTCCGTCGGGACCGCTTGGTGATGTACATACGTCGGACTATTAGGGGGCAGTTTGAGGGCAAGGTAAGGTTTACAAAATAATCTTAACTTACGAGTATTATAATGTACCTAGTATTTGTAACATAGTAAATTAAATTAGTTACCCGTTATCATTTATTCATCTTTAATGTGTAAATACTCTTATTAAGAATTATATTAAGAATTTGGAAAAAATATTAATAATACATTCTCATAATATACCTACAAATGTACGATGAATGTAAATTAAATCAAATATAACACATACTATTCAATCTTATTTTTATTTAAAATTTAAAGGTTAAAAAAAAAACACTTAACTAACGTACAGCCTTAGAGCCGTGTTCATAGAAATTGACATGCCCAGTTAACTCATTTGTGTTTTGTTCCTTTCTCACAGCTCCAATTGTCTGAGTGGCGGATAGAGCCAAACGAACTTTTTCGCCATTTTGACTTATGTGTAGTCCAAGTACGTTTATAAATAACGCAGTCAGTTGCTATGATATTTGGAAATTCACATTATAAATACTAGGTACCAAATACTAAGTACAAATACTCGAAAGTGAATTGATTGATATGCGAACCTTACCTATCATTCTGACATGCCACGAAAATGCCCGCTGGAGTCCGACGTATGGTGATGTATGATGTATGTTTTTTAGATGTCCGTCAAAGCTCGGTGCAGCAGCACCCGCAGCCCGGCGCGGAGAAGGCGCGCGGGCCGCGGCAGCCCATCCCGTTCTACCAGCAGGCGCCCAAGTTCCGCAGCAAGGCTGGCTCCACCTCCTCGCTCAACTCAGCCGACAGCGACGCCTCCGAGCACGTGGCGCCCCCGACCTACGGTCACTACCTAATTCATTGAATGAATGAATGAATGATTTGAAACGACATAACAACATTACAACTTGCTTAAAACTAGAAAAAATTGTAGGTAAATAGTACAGTTTTGAGGGTGGTCTCAAAAAGGAGTCCACTCAGCATGTGCCAAGGCATGGAAGTGCCTCGACGCTGATTTTCAGTGAATCCATTTAAACAATACAAAACAAAATACAAATAACAAACAACGCCAAGCAGAGCAAAATACAACAGACATTTCAGCGAAGGCATAGTGTAAAAAGCAGATTAGATAAAAACATATAAATAAATAAATAATGTGTTTATCAAGCTGGTATAAAACAGTTATATAATAAATATACAACCACACTGATTTTATTGGGTCTCTATTGACTGCCATAATTATTTTTAGTCATAATCTGTTTCAAGTCATAATTTTCGCAAGTCAATGCATTTTTCTCAGGACACGGTTATTTTTTCAGGATTTTTATAAAACTAACCTAACCTAACCTAACGAATCTACATGATAAACGTTTATTAAAAACTAACTTCAGCCTAAAAGAAGTTATGACAAAAAAAAAAGACTAACAATACATTATGACCAACGATATGTATGGCAGTCAAAGGGATCCGGATTTTATTACCACTTGACAGTCCTTGGATACCATAGTATGCAAATAATATGGTTAAAAAATAATATCGTACTATCAGCCCCATTAAACCCTGACCCACCACAGAAGGTTGTCACAGATAAAACAAATGTTATATTATACAGCTCAAAAATTTAAACTTTTTCTAGCTGCATATCGTGCGGGTTAGATTTTTCGCACTGCTAGTGGTTTTACTTTTTTACACTTAATTGTTCAAAATGCACTGTGACTCTTTTAAGTTACCTTTTTTTATTTTTGTATCATTGTAATTTTTTCGCAAATGTATTAAACATGTCGTTTGATGCACGTACGGAACTGTCATTTTCACTCGTCCCTAGTCTTGTCGCTCGATTGCAGCTTGGGACAAGACACCTCGGGACTCGTGTAAAATGACATACTTTCCGTTCTTGCATCAAAATGTAATCCCTGTCACTCGTCATTCGAGACTAAATCGAGAGAAAGGGAGGGAGCTAACGTAAGTTTGAACTTCGATTTTCAAAGTAGTGCCTCTGTAACGTCCACTGCTGGACTAAGCCTTAAGATAGCGACATTGAGCAGTCTCGTGGCACTCGCATCTAACAGATTCCTGCGGCCTATGAACCCCTTTAGATCTTAGAGTTCCCCTGTATCTCCTGTATTTAATTTATTATTTATCATTTAAGTGTTTATTTTGCAGGCGACCACCAAAAACCCGTTGTTCAGCCTGTCATGCCGTTTGCCGAAAGCAGAATTCCCAAACAGCTACATGAAGGTAGAATGCTAAGAATTTCATGAAGGCATGGGTCATTATTTGAGCGTTTGTGGCTGCAGATTTCGATTTCGTTTCTGGTTAGGTATCTAAGTTTACTGGACATCTAACAAATATCCCAAAACTGCATCAAAATATACGCCCAATTCTTCACAAATATGTCCATACAAGTGAGGCGGTTTAAACGCTCGAATAATGACCCGCATACACTTGACGCCAGTTAAAACTTTATAATATTTGATAACGTTATTACAAAATTACGTTACAGCTGTCATTGCTGTAACCCACTACCACAGGTAATGCTAGTCCAGGTAATAGAGGACTTATGATGTGTGTAGATAATAGTTGTGTATTAAGGGTGGTAAAGAAAGAATTACAAGGCTGAGGGCTTTAATGACTCGAGCTTTGTATTTCCTTTACCACCCGTGTAACATACAATGTTTTTCATCACAATTGCGAGGAAATGAAATAAAATCAGACAAAAGATCATATTTTTAACTTATTAGCGGCAGACTACATCATTGTCTGTGACTTACCACAGATAATGTCAAACGTGTTCGGAGTCCGATTCTAGTGACATATGAGATCAATAGTTTATTATGCGAGATTGTTAGGAAATAGTATTCAACTGACATTTAATCTCGAATGAAACTTCATATCGAATGGCACAAGAAATGGGGTCCTGACGTATTGTGATAGTTTGAGTCCACATATAATATTTAAAAAAAAAACGCACTTTAGTTACGTAATGGTAAAAAAAGGCCCGCGGGTATTATTTTGGATTTACGGTCGATTTTTCTAGCATGTTAGGACACTATTTACGAGCAAGTGTGATGAAAATGTGTTTTACTAGTCATGTGGTTGTGTGGCAGGTGCTCAAGAAATCATTTACATCTCGCACATCGTGGACCCGCACGACTTCTACGTGCAGCGCGCTTGCCACCAGAGCTTGGTCAAGGAGATGCTGCGGGAGTTCAGGAACTCGGTGTCCTCGCCCAAGCCTTCGGCGGGGCTTCTGATGGAAGGCGAGTTTGTTGTTTTTAATTCAGTAAAATTTTGAATCGCTTGTCCCGGCTGTCCTGACTTATATCTCACACTATGCCAAGTTGCACCCCAGTTGCATTGTAACATTATAAGATAAGGTTTGTTTCAATAGAACTTGCCAACAATGTAAACAAACTTTGTATTCAAAATGTCTTTAATTTCCATTCTACATCATCAAATACTGCTAAATCCATGTGTTATTTAATCAATTCTTTCCACATCATTATCCTAAACCATTAAAAGAATAAAATAGTGCTAGAATATGGATATCTCATTGAATGTTTTGTTTACATTGTTGGCAAGTTCTATTGAAACAAACCTTAGTTATTTATTTTCTTGTAAATAAATTTCCCACGTTTTATCACTTTATTATTATTGTTTTGTGTTTAGCGTCCACCAAATAAACGTTTTATTGACTGTAGCAACTCAGAAAAGTTACCGTAAAAGTAATTAAAAGCCTCTAAAGAATAGTTAACTGAGGGTCTCAAATTGTATGTTGAGTTTTTTTACAGCTTAGCAAAAGTGTGAAATCAGCAACATGATCCAATGCTAGTTATTAAGGTGGTTGCCACGTGTAAACATTGTAGTTGAACTCCTTTGCCAAAGCTATATTTTGTCTAATGAATGTGGTCGGCGGCCGGGCAGGCAAGCTGTACCTGACGTACAACTCCACGGACAACATGTGGCAGCGCTGCCGCATCATCAGCATCGACAGGCGCGTCCCCGAAAAGCCCGTGTGCACCGTGTTCTGCATCGATTTTGGCAGCACCGAGGTCGTCTCCATCGAAAAGTATGTATAAAATGGCCTGAATTAATGTCCCACTGCTGGGCAATCGCTCTTCGTTTTCCGTAAAGCCAGTCTTTACTCTGGCGGGCTATGGGTTCGGTATACCAAACGAGCTTACAACGCCCTATGCATATAAGAATAAGAATAAGAATGAGAGAAGTATTTATTGCCACCCATAAACAGTAAAGTACAAACATAATTTTTAACATAAAAAGGTGTGATAAAATGCACAGACTCAGCATGTGCTGCGAGCGCGGGCGAGTGCTCCAGTCTTCGCAGCGCTGGTTTTCAGTCTGCCCCTATCCGCACTCAGTCTAATTAAACAAAGTTTAGCAGTTAGATCAGATAGTATACAGTCTTAGATTAAAAAAAAAACAATACAAAAAAGGTGGATTTAAAAAAACATGTAGGAACCGGCGGAAACTTTTTGATAAAAAACACCATTGTGTTGTCGTGTTGTTGTTATTGGTACTGTACCTTTTCAACATTTAGCGTGCGTTTCGACTATGACGTTATCGCGTAAGGTTCAACACGGTCCACTTATCGGTGCGTGCGTAAGAAAACAATTAGTTAATTTTAATCCATCAAAAATGAATGAATCAATGAATGGCTTGCTCCATTGAACTGATTATTTGGTGATGTTAGACTCCGGCTGCTGCAGCCGGGCAGGGTGCAGTCCCCGCCGCCGCTGGCCATCAACTGCTCGCTCGCCAACTGCGTGCCCAAAAACGGCTCCTGGACCAGCGAGGACTCGTACCTCATCCAGAACATTATCAACAAGTGAGTCCTGAACCAGTCTAACTTAAA
The DNA here is from genome assembly GCA_963966035.1 of Acleris laterana. Lineage (NCBI taxonomy): Eukaryota > Metazoa > Arthropoda > Insecta > Lepidoptera > Tortricidae > Acleris > Acleris laterana. Next base: position 752,163 of record OZ014448.1, read on the forward strand.
TAGGGCTTAAAGCTGCAGAAAAAACAGGTGTGTAATAGCCGCTTTTAAAATTGTACTTCGGAGTTAAGTTACGATTTCAACGCGGATGAAGTAGAGGGCAACAGTTGTGTAAACATTATCCGCGACTGACCGCTGGGCTTCACGTTATACTTACGCGACGGGTACAGAATTGCAAACAGGATTTTTTCGAAAGGGCGGCGTTCTTATAAAAATCATGCTTATAAAGGACTGTCCCAAAAACATACAACCTTTTAAAATAGTTCCTGTTGTCAATTGCATCCTGTCACTGCTTCATTTGTAAAATAAGTGGTCTGGTCTCCGAATTTACAAGCTGTACCACGGACATAGCAATCAAATTCAAATTTAAAACATCCCATTCGGCTTTGACGTGAAATGTCTGAATTGCAGTAAACAAGCGGTAATTTACATCCGCAACATCCGGTCGACTGCGAACTTCGCCATGACGCTCGTCTGCGACGTGACGACCATCGAGGACGGCGTCAGCCTCGCGCACGCGCTCTGCTTCCACGAACGCGCTCGGATGCTCAACCACAAGTTACAGGTTGGTGCCTATTTACTGCAGTGTTCGCATTGTTGTGTTCCGGTTTGGGGATAAGACAGCCGGTGAAATGACTAGCATAGAGGCATTCCATCTTAGTCCTCAGGGTTGGCAACGCATTTGCAGTCTTAGGATTGCATCGCAGTCCTGTGAATGCGAATGTCTATGGGTCACAGTTTCCACTTACCATCAGGTGGCCTGTGTGCTCGTCGTTTGTCTTCTCTATGACATAAAAAAAAAAAAAAAATTTGATGAGTGATGTGTTTCGAAGTATGAATGCTTTGGCTGTAGTGAAGAAGAATAAGAAATACATTTATTCACCGACCATAAGACGCACAAATATACAAATGATTCACGAAAACAATGGAGGTATCAGGCATAGCACGCAAATGTGTGTCCTCGCGGCGGTGAAACGGACACTTGTCAGACACCTACACCGCTGATTTCCAGGACTAGGTGGTTGGACCTTATGCAGTGTCCGCCCATATCGCTAACTCCGTCTTGGAACCTTCGGCCAAGGCATTCCATCTTAGTCCTTGTCATACAACGCTTTTGCAGTCTTGACACAAAGTCTAAGGTCCCACCCAATCAGGTGGCCTGTGTGCTCTTTTGGCTTCTCCATGTCGTATATTTGTATAATTTAAAATAATAAATGAAACAAGTGGGTCTAATGTTGTCAATTTTGTATCATGAATTTAAAGTTATACGTATTATTTATTTTCAGTATCCAAAAATCTGCGGTCTCAGCGAAAAGCCGAAACTATTCATGGTGAACAATAGTTTGAAGCAGAGGTCGGTTGAGGAGGTTTACATAACATATATCTATAGCCCGGACAAATTCTTTGTGCGAGAGGTATGTACATCATTTAATCTATTATGAAATACGTACAAACATACACATACCTTCACGCCTGTCTCCCAATGGGGTAGGCAGATACTATGGCACGCCAGGTGCACCGGTCTAGACGTACAACTTTCGCTTCCTTTACATTCATCAACCTCTTGATGCAAGTACATCGGTTTCGGGTGCTTTTGATTTGGCTCTTATCCAGTACATCGCGAATCTGATCACTGTCTAGGCCGTCCTCTACCAACATCTACACTCACTTTCGCTCGGCATACCTCTTTCCAAATTCTTCTTTTATTCATTTTACTTTCTTTTATCTTCTTTCTTATTATGAAAAAAATGAGAGAAATGTGGAATAAAAGATGATGTAGTGACTAAGATTGAAAAGGGCATGCTTCGATGGTTCGGTCATTTAGAAAGGGTGGATGAAAGAAATTGACGAAAGAGATATACAGATCGAATGTGAGTGGACGGGTCGAAAGGGGCCGCCCTGGGCGTACTTTTTCGAGTCAAATCGGTGAAATACTGGAAAAGAGCCGAATCTTAAGTACCCGAAACCGACGTGCGTGCATGACTCGATGTATGAATGTGGAAGAAGCGAAAGAAAATTTTCAAGATCGTAGCAAATGGAAAGAAGTGGTCTCTGCCTACCCCTCTGGGAAACAGGCGTGATTTAATGTATATAATGTATGTTATTATGAAATAACTAGGTTTTATCTTACATTGGCTTAATGGATATGTTGCCTTTCCAGCGCCATTTGCAGAGTATTTATGAAAAGCTGAGCGAGGATTTAGAAGCAGAATACAGTGCAGCTGTTAATAATGACAGCGTTTATCTCCCCGAAGTCGGTACGTATTTTGAATTTTGAGTTGGGTAACTAAGATTTCTAATAATATTTTATCTACAAAGCGTAGTGTATGTTTTACTCGATAATTAATTAGAAATAGGGTTACCAACGTCTGTAAGTTTATTGATATGTCAAAAATAGGGATGAACAGATTTTCTATTTTCAGTAGAGCTAAATAAAAAATAAGAGATAGATTGAATTCGAACGGCCGGTAATTGGTTGAACTGTCAGTCCAAGTCGTTTTGATATTACTGCATAGGTTCAATAAGGAATATGCATTATTTATTTTTTATTTTTTATTCTCTATTTACATCGCTATAACATAGACAACAATTTTAAAACTGTTGAAACATGTCGTATTTAAGCATAAAAAAATATTTAAAATTGAGACTAATTTTGACATTTTGAAACTCTGCCATATCCGCGCGCTCTGTTTGATGACGTCAAATACTATGCATGTCGCCATATTGACAGGTTGTTCAATACGATATGCGGGTGTGATTGTTTAAAACTAGCTTTCAGAGTATTAAAACCATGGAAAACCTTCGAAAGCCACCTTATAATTCGCTGCTTAAATGCTAAAGCGCCTCAAAACAATAACAGACATAGTTTGATTTAAAACTTAAAGTATATAGCATTCCGAATTTAAATGCAACACAAACACATTTTGATTTGAGGCCCTTTAGTATTTAAGCAACGAATTATTTACTTGCACGTAACCTATGGCTGAATCGCCATAAGATTCACGTTCAGGGGGGTTATTATGACATAGCTATGCAGTTCATTTTACGGCGAGCGAAAGGACAGAGCTACAGCAGTTATATAGCTGTCCTTTTCTTTCAGCGTAAACTGAACTGAATTGCTATGACATAATAACCCCCCAGATCTGTAACACAAAGTAACAATCATGAAATAATCATTGGTAGGTACACTTATCATTTTCTGCCAAGGTAAATAGCAAATTGACTTACGTAAATAATGACACAGTAGGTAAACTAAGCTGATCGTGAATAAAATTCTTCTTTTAGGTTACGTTTACTGATCTTTATATTTAAGAAGCCAAATAAGACGACATCATGAATGCATCTATTCTCGGCAGATTATTTGACTGCGCTTTCATAAATCCAATATTAGTAGTAGTAGTAGATTGAAAATGCAATTTATGCACTAAAATTATACTGATTTAATTTTTTCTCTAAAGTGAATAAAAACTCGAAGATGACTAACTCGGCATCTCTTTTTTTTTTATGTGACCCCAGTAATATAAATCCAGATTATTTAGGTCTGGCGACCAAGGCGGCCACTGAATGGGACCAAAACGCCCGATCCATATCTAAGTACAGTAAAACACAACCGATGTGGCTTACCGATGTACCTGCGCAGATTAAATTTTTGGAAGCGCTGGAACCAATCAGCGTAGCGTGGATGTATTCTGTGCTATTATTGAATATTAGTGACGCCATTTTGTCACGCGCCCGCGTGTCATTCAGTCAGCCGTCAAACGTGCGTGAGTGAGATGGAAAAAATAGATGCAATTTAATTTGCACCTTATAACTATTACGTACAAGTCTGATCGTGGGTTTAAATCGTGCTTTCGTAAATAATCAGAATCGTCTGCGGCGAACGAAGATTCACGACACGCCATATCGGTTGTGTTCTACTGTAACTGGGCTACTGTAACTGTCTACTGGGTTTATATATTCTCTCGTTTGTCGTGCATAATATGATGGGCAGGCGTCATTTTGCAGCCATATTGACCTCCGTGTAGGTAAAGGCAAATCCTCGAGAACATTTAGCAACAAATTTTCCAAGAATTGCAGAAAATTTTGATACGATAATTTTGACGATGATGCGCCTGCAGG
>OZ014448.1:756478-881238 GCA_963966035.1 Acleris laterana
ACTGGCTGCCCGCCGAGGACCTGCCCAGCACCGAGTTCACTGGGATTCCCACGTATGTCGCCGTCCATTTGCTTCACTCTCTTTAGGTACTTGTCGAAGCGAGTAGAGCCTACGATCAACTATTAATATATGAGTCTTCGCATAAGGTCGACGGAGCTTCTATTTCTTGGTGATTCAATTCAATATGTCCCAATGACTTCCGTAGACTGTGAACGAACTTCTCCGACTCATAAATGGGTCCTAAAATTCACGTCGTTACGAGGGCTGCTACTTATGTAACCGGAATAGAAAAAATAAACAAACGTACATGGCTAAATATGGTTTTATTGTTTTTCGAAGTATTCTCCGTGATAATCGATGCACTTTTGCATACGTTGAAACCAATTTATAAAGCACTTTTTCCACTCTGACTGAGGTATCTCCAAAACGTGCTGTTTGAACGCGTCGACGGCATCTTCACGGGTCGAAAATCGTTGACCACGTAATTTATTCTTTACATTTGGAAATAAATATAAATCATTGGGCGCCAAATCAGGGCTGTAAGGTGGATGACCCGTTAATTCTATATTTTGACCTTCCAAAAATCGAGTCGTTCCGCGTGATGTATGACAGCTGGCGTTATCATGGTGCAGAATGATTCTCCGTCGCTGGTTGTTTTTCCGTATTTCTTCAGATACTTCCGGCAAACAAATGGTCGTGTACCACTCCAAATTAACCGTTTTACGATTCTCTAGGGGCACTGTAGCCACATGGCCATTAATACCAAAAAAGCAGGCCACCATTTGCTTCAAGGTGCTTTTTGCACGAGTTACTTTCGTAGGGTTCGGCTCATTTTGAAACACCCACACCGTTGATTGTTGTTTAGTTTCGGGATCATACGCATAGATCCAGGATTCGTCACCTGTGTAGATATTATAAACAGCTTTTGAGTCACCACGGTTATATTTTTTCAACATTTCCTTGCACCATTCGACGCGAGCCTCTTTTTGATCCTTAGTTAAGTTGTGCGGGATCCAACGCGAACAAATTTTTTTCACAGCTAAATGTTCATGTAATATCTTATTAATGCTCGTCATACATATGCCTATAGTCGCCTCTATCTCGCGAAACGTAACATGACGGTCATGCATTATAAGTTTTCGCACAGCTTCAATATTTTGTGGTACAACGACCGATTTCGGGCGACCATCCTTAACTTCGTCCCTGAGCATACTACGTCCACGATTGAACTCACTAAACCAGTGATACACAGTAGTTTTGGATGGAGCTTCATCACCAAAAGTCGAAGTTAGTTGATCTATGCACTGTTGTTGCGTTAAACCACGCCGAAAATCGTAATAAATCATAGCACGAATATTTTCACGAGTGAGTTCCATTCTTGCAGCGAGATTAAAATTTAAACCCGCCAAAAACAAAAGACTAGCGTACATAAGAAAAAAAATATATAGCGGCCAGTATTAAAAAAAGTTCAAATTTTACCATGAAGGTCAGATATAGCGTTTAAAAATGTTGGAATCCCGGATTCCGGTTACCTAAGTAGCAGCCCTCGTATACACAAGGGTTTTTTTTTTTTTTTTTTTTTTTTAGTTTTGCAAACTGGACATTACAGCATTGTGACTTATAAATAGAGGTAAACAAACAAGTTTGGCTGCATGGCCTTCTAGGTGCGAACACAACATGCACACGAGTAATCGCCCTCAATACTAAACTTAGAGATAACAAAATAAATGAAGAAATTATAACAAAATAAATTAAAATAAAAAAATTACAGTCTAATAACAAAGTAGTTGGTTAGGTACTTATAATTTAGAAAAGATAAATTGTTTAATGTCTTTAACCGATGCACTGAAGATGTCTAGCTCTTGGCAATCATCGTTGTAGGTTGCACACATGCGGAACAGTGGTGAGTGACGGCTGTAGTTAGTGCGACATGGCGGTAGACTAAAGGTTTTACGGTTATTCAGGCGGCTACTAATTCGTGGTATAGAAAACTTTACATTTTCAAGAAGATCAGGGCTGTCCACTGCCCCGCTTATTATTTTGTGTAGGCAAATTATGTCAGCAGCTTTGCGCCTTGTTACAAGCGGGATCATTTTGTAGTGTTCGAGTCTGGAATCGTAAGATGTTAGGTTTCGGCAGCGATTATTGGCGTAACACAAACAGTATAAAAACCTTTTTTGTAGTTTTTCTAGCCTATTAATGTGAACTGCATACAAAGGGCTCCAAACAGGGCTGCAGTATTCCAAAAGGCTACGGACATAGCAGTTAAACAATATTATTGGTATTTCTGGATCCTTGAAAGTTTTTGTTTGCCGTATAACAAATCCTGCCAAACGTGAGCCCTTCTTTGCAATGTAATCTACGTGTTCGCGAAAATGTAATTTCTGATCCACAACAACACCCAGATCGCGTATGCTTGTGACTTCTTTAATTAGTTCGTCGTTTACGGAGTAGTTACAGTTTATGATCTTTTTCTTTCGTGAGAATTTGATGTGAAAGCATTTTGATGAGTTTAAAACCATATTATTCTTGCGGCACCAGAGATTGACGGTGTTCAGGTCACTTTGTAGGGATTCACGATCGAGGTCGGAGTTTATTATTCTGTAAATCTTAAGATCGTCTGCAAATAATTTGTACTTAGAAGTTAGGTTAGAACAAAGGTCATTGATGAAAATCAAGAAAAACAGAGGGCCAAGATGAGATCCCTGAGGCACGCCTGAGGGCACGATCCTGGCTTGGGACTTGAAACCTCGAATAATGACCAGTTGACTTCTATTCTGGAGGTATGATTCACACCACCTTAACAGAGAGCCGCAAATTCCAGCATGTCCGAGCTTCAGGACAAGAATACCATGGTCAACCACGTCGAATGCCTTGGAAAAATCGGTATAAATGGCGTGAACTTCTTTTTTGTTTCCGTACGCCTCGAGTATGTCCCTGACATAGCCAAGGAGGTTCGACGTGGTTGATCTCCCTGGAAGAAAGCCATGCTGGTGGCAGCTGATATTTGGTTTTAGGTGTGAGTATAACCGTTTTTGTACTAGTGACTCAAATATTTTAGCTACGGAAGAAAGGATAGAAATAGGTCTGTAATTTCCTATGTCTCCGTGGTCATCTTTTTTGTGAATAGGGGTAATATGTGCAGTTTTCCATTTAGTGGGGAATACTCCGCAACTGAGGGACTTATTGAAAATGATGTGTAGAGGTTCAGTCAATTGTGATGCACAAGTTCTGAGAAAGAGTGGAGGTATAGTATCAGGACCAGGACCCTTGTTAATATCAATTCGTTTTAGAGATAAACATATGTTAGATTTCGAAATGTAGCAAATGCTAAATGGTTCAGAATAATTGTTCGAGTTATTTATAAGCGGGTTGGATACTACGTTAGTGCTGTTGAAAACAGATTGAAAATAGTCGGAGAATGTGTCACTGATCTGTTGGCCACCCTGAACACATTTGTCTCCATGAAACATTTCGTCGGGTATTTCGTGGCTATTGGACCGAAATGATTTTATGAGTGTCCAAAAATACTTAGGGTTCCGTTTAATATGTGTTTTGGCTTCTGATCTGAATTTCGACAGACACTCAACTATCATTCTGTCGCAGCGGTCGCGGAGCATTCGGTATGTTAAGCGGTCCCTTGGGTTACCATATTTTTTAAATCGACAGTGGAATTTGGCCTTCTCCTTGAGCGTACGCAGTAGACCGCTACTGAACCAGTACGGATAATTGTTGTCTTTCTTAATGGTAAATGGTGTGTGATTAGTGATTATGGGGGTGATTAAGTCGTAGAATATATCAACAGCTTCATCAACTGTACATTCTGGATTTAAGTGGTCACTCCAGGTAATCTTGTCCAGCTCTTGATTGATCTGATAGTAATTGGCTTTCGAGAAATTGAGGTGAGGAATTCGGTTACATTTTATGGGTTTGTTGAAGTGAAATTTCATTGTGATTATTAGTGCTGGGTGGTGTTTGTCTATTTGAACTAGAGGCGTGGCATGTTCTTTTACGGAGAAAATATTTGTAAAGTTGGTTATTACAAGGTCAAGTGTGCGTCCATTATGGTTGGAAATTGGATTTATTTGGTGGAGGTTGTTGAAAGAAAGAGCATCCGCAAAGAGGTGGTCTATTTGTGAGTTGGCACAGTTGGAAACAAGCGTATTTGTATTATTATTATTCGCTTGCCATATTAAGTTGGGTAAATTAAAATCGCCTGCAAGCAACAACATTGCGTTTTCGGGCATTTTGTGTTGAACGACAAGGGCAATATTAGTTGTGATGCGGTCGAGTCGGTCATAGGAAACGGGAGGGGGATTGTATAGAGCACAAATGCAGAGATGTTTAACGGTGGTACCCTGTTTTAATTTAATGACAATCCACAGGTCCTCATCAATCGTCTCCCACTTCACTTTACGAGTAGGTTCATATTTTTTTAAGACAGCTATTAAGACTCCTCCTCCGTCACTTTTTCCGTTCTCTGTAGAGGCACGGTCGCGGCGGTAAATTGTGTACCTACTATCGAGGATTTCATGGTCGTAGATGGAATTTTTTATCCAAGTTTCGGTCAACAGTATTAAATCAGCATCTTGATTCAGTGCATTGGCCAGTACATGTTCGGTTTTGGTCCTTAGACCCCTTACATTTTGGTATATTATCGTCAAATTACATATAGAATTGGTTTTTGATGATGTGAACATACAGTTAAATTGAATTTAAGAAGTATAGATCCCTAACAACAAAGCTTTTAGAGTTTGGGTTTTTCCTCATAAGAATTTTGCCGTTACGCACCCACACGAAATCGAAGTTCTTATCCTTGGCCACTTTCCGAGCGGCCGCGTGTAGCTGCTTGCTGGCAGGAGTGAGATGCTCACACACGTAGATCGACCTTCTTTCTTCGTCAGCAATGCCCAAGTGAGAGGAGTTCAATTTGTTGCTCTGGTGGGATCTATTGTAGGTTTTCGCCGCAGCAATCAGAGAATCCCGCACCATCGGGCTTGAAAGTTTGACCACAATTGACCTTGGTCTGCTGGATTCTTTATTCAATTTAGCAACACGATGATAGTTAATTAGTTCGTGCTCAGGCAGAGGGTGTCCTACAGTAGTGGCCAGTTGAATCACCACAGTTTTCAGGTTTTCCGATTTGTGCTCCGGGACACACTGGATTTCTATATTGCAGTCGCGTGATTGCTGTTCAAACTGGTTCAGCCGGGTGTTCACGTCTCCCACCTGGGTGCGCAGCTCGCCAACTTGAGAGTGCAGCAAGTTATTATCTTCCTGAAGCTCGCTGATTATTTTATCCTTCTTGTCTAATGCCTCTTTAAGTTGTTCGTACTTCGCTGACATGAAATTTACGCTCTCGGTAAGCTCTTGGATCCTGGTGCGTGTGTCAGCGTTATCCGCAACAAGATCTTTTTTAATTTCTCTATGAAGCCGCGATAAGGACTCCTCAAGCTTTTTATCAAAGTAGTGCTTCAAGTCCTCAATGGTGCCTGTAGCAGAAGGGAGGGAGCTCTCTGTAGGAGTCTTAGCCTGTGTTGGAGTATGCAAGCTATCGCTTCGCTTGTCCGCTGGTTTGCAGTCAGCGCATTTCCACGCACCCTTGAAGGCCTTTGACTCTTTACCGAAATTTTCCACTGAGATGCCTAAACACTGGTAATGGTAGTTTGTGCTACACTTTGAACAGGTTTTAGTGTCACTTGTTTTAATTTGTTTATTGCATTTACTGCAGACACTCATCATTGAAAAAAATCCGAACAAATCGGAAAATTTTGTTGTAGTAGCAACACTGTCAGTGACTTATGATTGAAATATGAGGGTATTTTCGTAATTTCTGTTGTCAGATTAAAGTGAGGGTATATAAATATGACTTATCTTGGTCGAATAACTAGTCAGAGGTACAAACATCCAGAGATAATACTAACACAGGTTTCTTGTGCATGAGTCTTCACTTTGTTAACACTTCTGACGATATTCATTATTATATTAGGTGAAAAATGGAAAGATATCGAGAACTCTTAGTGAACAGTGGCGGTGTTGCCATAAGAGCAGATTAAAAAAAAAATGTCTTCCTTTTTGATTGGCGAAAGTATTTTTTCCCAAAACTATTCATTAATAAAATTGACCCTAAATACATATAAATTATGGTATAATAAACCTATTTTTTTATTTTTTTTAAAATTAAACTATAAAAACCTAATATTTTTTATTAACATTATAAGAAAGTCTCTGCTGTACGGAATAGGGTGATGTTTTCAAAATGACGGGAGTTTTTCCGAGCCTTGTTTATTAAAAAAGTGAACTATAATTTGAAGGTACATCGACAACGACGGCGTCGTGTTCCTGCACACGCTGAAGCAGCAGGAGACGCTGGAGCTGATCCGCAAGGCGCTGGAGGTGCGGTTCCGGCGGCCGGAGCCCCGCGCCCGCGCCGCGCGCTGGGCCGTCGGCGAGCCCTGCGTGGCGCTCTACTTCCTCGACAACCGCTTCTACCGCGGCCGCGTGCTCGAGGTACATACATCAACATTACTTCACAGTACAACACAATAGGCTATTAGACAAGAGTGAAATTAAATTGTTTTTTCATTAACAACAGATAAACATTGTAAAAATACTAGGAAAATATCATTATTTTATTCACATTACCAATTTTAAGATTTTTAAATTCATCAAATCCAACAATAAGGACGTGTTTTATTGTGACGTCACAAGATAGTAATCCCTATAAATTCCATAGTAACGGAGCGTTTTTGATGTTTCATAAAAAGAAGCTGATTTGACTTGTCAAACACCGTATTTATATGGCGTGTCGTGAATCTTCGTTCGTGCAGACACGAACAACAATTGCGATGGTTTCCGAAAGTATGATTAAAACCCTCGGATCTATTGTTTCCCTCTCACTTACGCCCGTTTGACGGCTGATTGAATGACACGCGGACGCGCGTCAACATGGCGTCACTAATAACCAGGGACCGGCCCGCTATCCCATTCAAGGGGTTTCGAATGGGCTTTTATAAGGATTTATTTAGTAAAGCCGTATCGCTTGAAAGCCGTTCGATTTGCTTTTTAAAGTGCTATTTATAAGGATTACCCTTATAAAAAGCCGTTCTATTGGCTTTTTAAGCACTATTTTTAAGGGTTACCCTTATATTTGGTTATGCAATAAGAGAGATATCAATTTACTGCTGCTCTTTACGTTTCCTTTATGTGATGGCTAGTTTTACAAACAAATAAGTCGTATATTTCTTCAAAAGGGGTTATTCTTTTGGTGGGTGGGTTGGTTCGAGAGACAAGTCGTTTAAACCTGACGGTGAAGACAACCACAATATATAATGTTTCGATACGTTCTCCTACAGAAATCTTGTCCCCTACAGAAGATACAATGTTTACATGTTTTATGATGACTAAGATATAATAAAGTTGTTTGGGTATCTGGCTTAAGCCGAGCATTTTCCTCTTTTAAAGTAGTCCTCGATCGTCTAGTAAGCTTTAGGCATCAATGACTTTTTCAAGTCATTCTCAAGTATTGAAAATGGTAACTTTAAAATTACGTCCGCTAATTTATTGTAGAAATGAATGGATGGATGGATATGGATATAATGGATACAAATGATTTATATATTTTACGGACGTTCAATTTTCTAATGGCGATTTGTTTTTTATTTCTAGTGCTCTAATTATAAAAGAGTCATCCTTTTTAATAACATAAATAATATTTTCATTAATAAATTGTGACGTTACTGCCAAAATATCAATTTCTTTAAATAGTACTCTTAACAAATCACGGGAGCTAAAATTACGTAATACAGTGTACATATGTGCTGACCATACAGACTATATTGTATTAACCGTTTTTAACTAATTTGATTGTCAGGTGAACACCGAGACTGCGACCTGCCTGGTGCAATACGTGGACTACGGCAACGAGGAGCACTGCTCGTTCAAAAACATGAGGAAGAACATCGCACTGCACCAGATCCCGGTGCAAGCCAACAAGTGCATCCTCGCGCGCATCCGCCCCGCGGGCAACCAGTGGGACCGGACCACCCTCGACTACATCCACAAGTCCGTCGTCGAGAAGGAGTGCTCGGTCAAGATCAGCGGAGAGCGCTTCAGCAACCTCATACCCATTGAACTAAAGTATGACAAGTTGTGGATCAACGACCATCTAGTCGACTTTGAAATGGCGGAATACGCCGACGGCTCGAAGGCAATCGTTAGAAAATTCGCTCCCGATAAATCCTATAAGAAACACTCGGCCGACGAGCTCAAGTCAGATTCTGGGCCGGATTACATCGCAGAGGACGACAGCGCGGGCCGCTTGACGCCCGGGCACGAGCTCTCCTTCGACGCGAAATCCTTCGAGAATTGCGACTGGAATCTAATCATGGAGCAGGAGGAGCGATGCTCTTCAGACAACAGATTGCTCACGTACCCTGCGCTGGACCGCGAGGAATTCGAAAGCAACATCACAATTATAAACGATATCGACACTTTGGAATTAGCCATCGTTCATAATGATAAAGAGAATCTGCTCTACGAAGAGATGTACGAAAAAATACAAAGAGAAGGAGCGAGCAAGCCGCCGCTGAATGGCATCTTCGAGAACAAAGCGTGCGTCGCGCTGTTCAACGAGGACGGGCTGTGGTACCGGGCGTCGATACTCAAGTACAGCAAAGCCAAGGGCCTCGTCAAAGTGCGGTACGTCGATTACGGCAACTCTGACGTCGTTTCCATCTCCAATGTGAGGGAAATTGACGAGCAGTCGATAAGGCTGCCCCCCGCCTCCATAGAAGCTAAGTTGTACGACGTGACAGTAAACCCTGATCTCGAGATTAGTTTCGTGTCACAAAAAATGATTGATACATTCCTCGACAAAGGACCATTCCAGACGAAAATAATTAAATACGAGAACTCGCTGCCGCTGGTTCAATTGACGAATGAAGACGGCAATTTAGTCTATAGCGACCTTATCAACACCGCAATTTTATTGGTTTAAGGTTTTTATTCTACTAATTTTTTTGTTTTTAAGTTTAGAGATTACTTTCCCACCGTTTTAGCTTATTCTTTTTGGACACAAATTGATATGTATTGTTGACACAGACAGTATTTTTAATTAATATCTTTTACCGTTAATGCTGGTCCTGCGTCTAGTTGTGACTTTCGTTCATCCGTGTTGTAGTCTCCTTAAGTGGTTTTTATGTTAATTATAAATGTAGCTTTTCTATTCACACACACAGGTTAAAACGAATACTACCTATCTCATGTTTAGTGCCATAATGAGAAAATCCGCACCCGAAGTTATGGGCCTTAATTTTCTCTCCCCGTGTCGTGATCTATTCTAGCCCATCGCCCATCGTATATTGTCTTACTTGGCTAACCAACGTGGCCAGATTCATAAGAGACAGCCCTAAAGATAGGTCACACGAGGTAAGCTTCTGCTCTGATAGCGACCAGTCATTGTCTTGTCTACCGGCGGATCAACGCGACTGTCTTTACAGTACGAGTAAGATGGATTAACAGTGTGACGAGTGAAATAAAACGGCGCGGAGTCAATTAGTGCACATTTATATTATACGTTTACCGCGCTATTAGATATGTAGTTAATATAATACGACATCATATTGTATCAGATAAGTTCGTATTTGTTTATGTGAAAGTTATAGTTATATGTTTGTGAAAGCAAGATTAATACGAAATCATCCGGAAATGGGATGTCTTAATATCACTACATCTTTTATTGTGTTTTTTAATCCAGGAAGTCCCGTCCCACCACTTGTTTTTACTTATGGTAAATTGCCATGCCAATTTGACTGACCCTCTGGATTTACCGATTCAATTCACTATGGTTTATCTGTAGTAGTCCAATTCGATTGTCAATTATAATTTTAGTTTAGTTGTCCAATACAATAGAATAGAATGCCTTTTAAGCCAACAAGGCCCATATTTACTAATAGTTCACAGACAGGCTTTAATTAAGTACTATAGTTTATTTTGTTGATTATTTGCACAATTGAATCATATTACGTGCTATACACGGCTGTATCACAATACCTGGCGCGAATAGAACGGGCCTATTAGTGGCTCCCAAGTGCCATATACACGAGCCTTTAACTCAGATGTGTTGACAGATAAAATATTGTTAGTAAAATAAAGTCAGTAGGCAGAACTACAGAAATACCTACAACTTTAAAACTATAATTATAAGTTTGTAACGGAATTTTAATAAACAGCTAATTTTATACCGATTTATTTGAAATGTAAAACGTTATGCCGTTGCTATTATTAGTCGTTTGTTGGTCCACTTTATAGAGGTTAGTAGTACTATGACTCGGTCGCCAAATTACCGACTCTAATTTAAATCTATAGTCTATACTTTTAGGTATTTAAAAAAATGTATACAAAACAACCACGTGATAGTTCGTCAGCCAATAGAAGCAGAACACTGATACGTCAAAGTTCGATAAAACAGTTTTGATTGGCTGTTTAACAATGTCACGTGGTTTGGATTGTTAACATTTTTTTAAATACCTAAAAGCATAGTGTGTCTGCTATTTAAGTCGCAAACGCATAGCTCCGCACAGCGGGGCTCCTGTTCTTAGGCAATTTGCCCATCGGGTGTTTGAAGGCTAACGAACCTAACGTGCCTAGTGGCGCAAGCGAAGTGCTCATTTTGCGAGACTGTCATTTCGTGGCCGGGTTATTCTACTACGATAATAGTGTCCACTAATATTAGCTCCACTACTTAATTTTACGTACGTTTACGTAATCGTGAAATTTAAAGTGGAGGGGAACGCCCTCGAGTAAAGGTGTATAGTTTCGTTCGCGCGTTCGAGTTCTTGATGTTACTTTTTACTATACTACAGACGTTAGTGGTAATGCTATTACTCGTTATTTTTTAAGTTCTAACGGAAATCTTATCGTTTTTGTTGCTATTCAAATAAAGAAAGTTTATTTAAGTTGTTTTTTAATTTCTACTAAAAGTACAGTTCTATAGTTCGTAAAACGTGCCTAATATTTGTGCAGTCAAGGGTAAATAGGAAAAAAATATCTACACATAGACCTAATTGCCATAATAAATGTGAATGTACAATCGACGCCATAAATATGTTTACACTTTAGCACCGCGTCACTTTACCCGCTATGACAATTTCAAATGGCAGTTTAAACATGACGCTAAATAGACAAGGTACTAAAGTTTAAACATATTTATGGCGTCGACTGTAGGTACATATTTTTGTGCCTTTGTGGTGTATACATATTGGTGCCCTGGACTGTACCTGGCGCTCAGTCGCTTTCATACGCTCCTATGCGAGTCAAGTCGACGTTACCCGAACCTGAAAGACTAAAGACCTCTCGCACTGTATACAGAGCTGTTTATCTGTTGTTAATGAAAAACCAATTTAATTTCACTCTGGTCAAATACCCTATTGAATCTTCCCTTATTCCATCTAGTCATACACTTAGTTCGACATGTATGACTAATAAGAAAAAAAAATCTGCTTAGTTCTACATCCATGTATGACTTCTTTGAACACGTAAAATGGTACTCTTTTGTTCTGTCTAGTCATACACCTACACGATGTAAATAAATGTCATTTCCTTAAATTCCCACTTTTTCGGAATTCTTACTCTTATGAAAATGTAAACATGTAAATATGAAAATGAGGTAGGTTTAGGTTATGTTAGTTTTGCAGCAGGCCCGGAGGGCCAAACCACCCAGAGATAGGAGCTCCGCGTTAGCGGAGCTCCGTCGACACTCTTAATTTCAAATCAATCAGACAGTGTCGACGGAGCTCCGCTAACGCGGAGCTCCTATTTCTGGGTGGTTTGGCCCTCCGGGCCTGCTGCAAAACTAACATAACCTAAACCTACCTCATTTTAAACAACTCGTTTTGTACACATCGTGTAGGTGTATGACTAGACAGAACAAGAAAGTACCATTTTACGTGTTCAAAGAAGTCATACATGGATGTAGAACTAAGCGGTATTTTTTTCTTATTAGTCATACATGTAGAACTAAGTGTATGACTAGATGGAACAAGGGAAGATTCAATAGGGTATTTGACCAGAGTGAAATTAAATTGGTTTTTCATTAACAACAGATAAACATTACAAAAATACTGGAAAAACATCAATCTTTTATTTATGTTTGCTTTGTTAAGATTTTTATATTCATAAAATCCAACAATAAGGACGCTGTTTGATTGTGACGTCACAAGATAGTAATAATCCCTATAAATTCCATAGCAACGGAGCGTTTTTGATGTTTCATAAAAAGAAGCTGGATTTGACTTTTGTCAAATACCGTATTCGATTTGTCAACTTGGGCTAGCGTCTATTCTAGGCGGTAAAATCCAAATCATATTTGACATGTTACGGTATTGTTTTTAACTCTGCCATTAATGTCAAGTGAATAAGAGACATCAAAACGTTGACGATACGATAACAGGTCAAAAACGATATCGTTTTTACCGTGTTGAATAAACCATTGTTGGGATCAAATCCAGTGATCCCAAAGACACATTGAAACATGCCCCCGGCCCCGTCGTTTAACTTAAGCTAGAGGTTAGAAGAGACTTTGAATTGGCTCAAATAATATTCAAATTGATTAGAGGTAAGGCGCATAATCCAGGTATTCTTGAAATGGTGAGTATGTACTCGTATGTATGTAAACACTTTATTGTACAATTAATATAAAAATATGTACAACAGCGAACTTATCCCTTTAAGGGATCTCTTCCAGCTAACCCTTGAGAGATTGAGAAGAGTGGAAAGTTGTGCATCGAGTAAGCAAGTGTACTTTATTAAGAGGAACATAACACATTAACTATAACAACAACTACCTACTATTAAGTCTATCTGTGCCTGATAAATATATAACCTAATTCGTTCAAAGTTCCGCGCGGCCGGACTAAGCTTCTAATAAAAAAAATATTTTGTTCCTTAAACCGCTAAACCAATTTAAATGAATTTTGGTATAAAGGATATCTCTGCTGTGAAAGCGTTACAAACAAGCAAAATATTAACCGAACTATAATGTATAACAAAAAAAACGCATTTACTTATCTACCTAAAGATTTAGAAAAATTAAGTTATGAAATAAAAAAATAATAAATAAACAAATGTCAGGGGGATAATGTCACATCAATTGTCCTAGTCCCCAACTAAGCTCTAGGCTTGTTCTATGGTTACTAGAAAACGATATAAATACTTATATACTTAGTGAAATATACACTTAAATACACAGAAATCATCCATGACTGAGGAACAAATATTCGCGCTCATGACACAAATATCTGCCCTCACCGGGATTTGAACCCAGGACCGTAACCTTCCTAGGCGGGGTCACTAGCAACTAGGCCAGCGCGTCGTCGAACCACCATAACCCTTTAGTTTCTGAATTCTCCATACTCATTTAGATTTCTTACCCTGTATACAACCTACGACAGGCAGATCTCCGATGAGGTGAACAGACCAGGTGAAAGCAGCAGTTGACCACCCCTTGCACCAGGAAAGCCTCCACCCGAGAAGAATTGCGAACAATAGTGAAGCGGGTTACCAAACTCGGGATCAGACCACGACCACTCTGCCAAGAGTGTATTGACAACGAAGAAGATAGGTACAACCGAAAAAGAATACCCCATTCAAAATTCGAACCAAAACGCGTCATCAATTTGACTCCTATAGCGCTTCAAAGGCTGCGCAGACGCTTGAGTCAAAAAGGCGCTACAAGTCGCGCATTGCACGCGCGGTGGTCTCCGAAAGCACACGCGTGTCTCGCGCAACGGATCGAGCGGTCGAGGCTGCGCCCGCGACCACAACATAACTCGAGTCATACGCGTTACGAAATTAATCAATCCTTTTAAGACCTTCGGTCCTCAATGCCGTCTGAAACTGTTTTTGATCGTGACACGGTATTGAATATGTGCATGAGCCACTAGTGGTTTGTTTTAATTGTTTTGCAAGATGTTTAGGAGCAAAGTTATTGGAATTCTGGCGGTGGTGCTGCTCTCGGTTGTGGAGAGATCAGGTAAGAATTTTTGGATTTTATCTTTCTATTCTTATTATTTTTATTACTTAGATAAGATATAAAATAAATAATTATATCATTGAGTTATAAAAGCCGTTAGATTTGACTTTCGTGACTGACTGGCGCTGATAGGACCTAATTTTAGGGAATATGCTACTATGAAATTCACGGTATAGGATATCTTAGGGTGCCGGTGAATTTTCAGTACCTACCACTACCAAATAAATTATTTTATAATGCCACTGCAATACCATTCTATGGTGGGTCAGGGTTCCATTAGGCCTGGGTCAAAATCTTTTTCGATGCACTGAAATTTTCCACTCTGTCACAATCGTAATTGTTCTCTTTAAGTAGTAATGTTTTTTTAATCTAAATAAATGTTTGTTTTATTTGAATCAGTGAAGTATTGTCAAACATTGTCAAACAAAATAAAATATTACTTCCTACAAAAACCACTACTCTGTCACATTTCCCAGGGACCAATTACAATGCATCGAAAAAGATTTTGACCCGCCTATAGATAGTTCCATTTTTTTTTTCTCTAATCTAAGTAGTTGAGTGAGAGTATATTAGGCAATTATCATTATTTATATCTAACCTACAATAATATTATATTTATATTTGTATTTTTGTACCTGTTTGTAACGAATAAACACAAATCTACTGGACCTATTTCAAAAATTATTTCTCCCTTAGAATGCTACATTATCGCTATGTCTTATTATTCTGTGCGGACAATGTCGCGAGAACTAAAAAAATATAAGTACCTAAATAAATATCAGGGAAACGGTCTCACACAAAGTGACATAGTCCTAAACTATGAGTACTAGACAACGATAACCATACCAAGAACAATCGTCAAGAAACGTGCACAAGTGATTGAAATGTAACGACGATTCCATTACTTCGACCCTCGCGGTAGTCGCATGGCAGTTGTTAGGGCAGGAATCATGGTCAAATAGTTTCAAGAAAAAATATTTTCTTTATAAAAAATATAGGTACCTATTATAACTTTTATGCCGGCTGGCATATGAGTATACGGTAGGAAGGTGGAAATAGCAGTAGATTAGACAAGTTTCATTCTGAAGAACTCAACGACTGCAAATTTGCCAATACCTTCCACGTTATACAATACGTAAGTTAAAGTGCAAACGTACTGAAATAATATTTTTGACGTTACGGTTATTATTCACTTACTACTCGTAGCTACCTACTGTTTAACGTCAATAACAAAACAAGGCGGGTAACTTTTACTTTAACTTTTCAAACAGTTGATTTGCGGATACATCTATAACAATGGAACAAAATGACTTTTAGCGGTCTTGGCGCGCGTGATGGATGAATGGGAATGTTGCGCTGTTATGAATGAATGGATGAATGAAGAATGAATAGGAACACTATCGGCAAAGAGAGATTTGAACAACCTACAATTGTAGGCTTAAATATTTCGAAACGTCTATTATGATTATGACATTCGTAAATAAAAAGCAAGGAGATACATTGATTTGCTATGATACCTTCCAGGTACCTAGGTAGTCTAGGTACCTACGAGTAGGTACACTCACGGGATGAAAGGGTTTGTCACTTTTTAACACTGTTTCAATGCTTTTAAGGTTTAATAGCGACGAACTATTCCGTGACTAATTAGAAGTTAAAAAAAATGCCTTACCATAACGGCGGTCTGCTATACCTAAATAAATGGAGAGAAATGTATGAAGCATGCCGCCGTTCGATGCCGAGCAAAGTAGAAGCTGGGTCGCCATAATAGTACATTATGGTACTAGTGCTAGACGCAAAGGCATTGGAGCCAACAGTGTTATGCATGATCGTTGGTCACGCGTTTCATGCCATGTTTTTAAACATACGTGCCTGAAAAAGTGCTTTTAAATTTACATCCACTACGTTTATATTTTTTCACTGCGTTTGAACATCAAATGATTAGTTCTGTTTATTTATTATGTTTTAACTAAGGTAGGATACCTACTAGGTACTTTTAAAGACATTAAAACTCTTTGCTAAGATTTAAAAAAAAAAGTGCGGTAATGTGAAGTAAAAGTGATACAATAGGGGCAACGTTACGAGAAATGTGTACAAAAATAAATAAACGCTATTTTTCTAGGGTGTGAAGAAAGTGGTTCGCGCGTGAAGAGAGTGCGTGCAGGCACGGCGCCGGCACGCGACCCGGCGCAGGCGCTGGACGCGGAGCCCGACGCCGCGCCCGCCCCACCCGCCTTCCTCAGCCCCTCCGTCAAGGAGTACCTCGAGCTCGGCATGGCGATACCTGGTGAGTGGCTAACTTCGCTACTTCAATCGGGTCTATGCCGGTCGTGCGAAATGTTTTTGGTCGATGTACGTTGTCCCAATTTTCATGGAAGTTTTAAAAATGTATTGAAAGATCTTGGGGTCCATCAATCACAGGACCCTATGCATTTGCGCATTTTTTTCAGTAACTGTTACTTTTACTGGATTTTTATAAATCAAACCTAACCTAACCTAGCCTTATTTACACGTTGAACATTTAAGAACTTTTGAATAGTTTATGAATAATAATTTTATAAAAGGAAAATGATTTTGACTAAAAAATGCGCTCCTGTTTATTTCTAAATAATACCTTCAAAATTCATAAATATTTCACCCTGACGGCAGGGTCCGATATTCCACTTGACAGCAAAAGGCTGCATTAATATTTACAGAACAAAACAAAGTAGGTAACTCTATAAGACGTCCAAACGGTTTCACCTGCCCCGATGATTGTACAAATATACAATAAATTCAAATTTTTCTGAAGTCTTTTCTAATGATTAAAACGATAAGTCTCCCTCTCTCTGAATATGTTTGCTGTGCCCAACAGGGTTCATAATTGAGACATCACTACATAGTATAAAACAAAGTCGCTTCTCGCTGTCTGTCCCTATGTATGCTTAGATCTTTAAAACAACGCAACGGATTTTGATGCGGGTTTTTTTAATAGATAGAGTGATTCAAGAGGAAGGTTTATGTGTATAATAGATTCTGGTTTATGTACGGGTGTTACAGAAAACTCACATAAACCGAAGCGAAGCGAGGGCGGGTCGCTAGTTTATTATATTTCCATCTCTGTAAACATTGTCATTGCAATAAAGTATTGAGTATTGAGTATTACTGCCTAGAGTTAGTAGGTTAAACTGTAAAAAGGCGTTTGACTATGCAACGTCATGTCATATCATCTACGGACTCTATGGAGGCGAAGATCATGGTATTTTCGCGATTTATTAATTGCATATGAAGCGGTAGATACTGAAATAAACAAAACATACTGAGTATTACAACATTTAACTCAGCCTGTTAATTTCTAAGGTAACGAGTATCAGTTATTGCTTGCTTTATTACATTTAGGAAACCATCAATTGTAATGATCATTTAAGCATGAAGCATCGCTGTCAGTAGCTGCGTGGGCGCCGCAAGAGGATCTTCGTTTGTCAATGCCATAGTAAACAAAAGTCTCTAAGCTTAAGTGGTTAGGTGACATCATTTGTTCTTCCGCATGACAGATAGACAAACAATTAATCAACGTATCCTTACAAAATACAACCACATTTAGGTATTTGGTTTTGGCGAGTAACGCTTTATAGAAATTCGATGGCCTCAGAAGTTTTGATGATTGGCTTTTTGCCATATTAACTTATCTTTCCATCTTTTTTTAGTAAAGATGTGGCGACCAATACTAAATCGGCGCCCGCGTCGTTAGCTAAAACTGATAACGTAAGCAACATGATGTAGGGGTGTCGCCACAAAGACAAACCAAACACGCTAAAACAAGACAAAGATAATCCCAAAAAAGAGCAGGTAGAACTGGTACCTAGCACATACGAGTACACAACCTATGTTACTATACATTATAAGGTCTTATAGACCACTTTGGGGATCACTGCTCTAAAACTAAGTACAATTTACAGGTTCTACTCTGTTTTACTTAGTCTTGCGTCTTTATCTTGATCATATTGCTGACGTTATAGTAGGTAACGTTACTGTTAAGTGAAAAAGAGCCGTCACATAGTCAACAGCATGATTACGATTAAGACACAAGATAGAGAGGCTCAGCACAGTAAGGGGTATACAGCTGGAAAAAGTACCTATTTTTATTGAAAAATATGTGGTAATAAATCATTTTAATATGCTAATTTCGTGTATTTTGCATTGCAAAGACTTTTTCCCTTGAATAGTACATATTTTACGACGTTGTGCCCATTGATGCTCTTTGCTTCCACAAAGGTCCAATCAATTTCAAGACCAAATCATGAATAACGTTTCCAAAAAAAATATCATACACAAAGCCGACGATTACATTTGAGTGAGTAGGTGTGCCTATTCCTATTTTTTTTTAATGATTATACATTATAAAGATGTACTCTAAGACACGTCTATGATAATTATCTCAGTGAATCATAGTTTATCGAATTAGAATATAAAGCAGGGCCTCTCAAATTCAATATCAGACCGTTTCTGCGGGCCCGGTGTCTTAGAGCCATATCTGGAATCTCATCGTTTGTGAACTATTGTTTTATTATATAATTCTGTTCAATATTCATCGGAGTTCCGGCTCTTGAGTGTTTTATCGTCGAATTGTTTGCCGGCAATCGCCTAAGTATCGGCCATGGCATTTTGTTATTGAAAAGATTGCTTTAAGATATTGAGTATTTTATACAAACTATTAGTTATTTTAGCGTTTGGATCTGTAATCTTCGGCGCGGTCTGTGCTGACGCAATTTGATCTCAGCTCTAACTAAACAGAATTTAGTATTTTATTTGTTTTTGTTACCAAAAATCTACAAGGTTATGTCAGGCGTACCCTAACCGGTTATTCTTTCATTCTTATGCATTAAAGACGATGTGGGAAAAAAGCTTTTCGATATATAGTTGTTTCGATATACAGCTGCCAGGCTCCCGAAATAATGGATAATGAGGGTTATGGCATCTTTATTAGAAGGGCTATTCTCTTTAAATTGCAACCCTTTTTTAGTCTTCTGCAACAGAACAGAGGCCCTTGGAGATTGGTAGCGAGAAAGTAAGTGATAAAGCTCCATAATTTTTTGAGGAACGCAGCGCACGTATAAACGCATCCCCTATAAAGTACCACCCAATTCAAGATTGTGTTCTCAAGATTTCAATCTCAAGACTATAAATGCGTTAACAACCTGGTATGGGGTAAAAAAAACAAGAAAATGCCTGTATCTATGTTAGTTGTTTAAGACTTAAGCGGCTACATTTGCTGCCACGCCCACACAATAATCAAAAGGGATGGTTTAATGTGCTACTGCGCGAAGAACGTGAGATGGACATAGTTTGCGCGCGCCTTGATTGCAGAGACAAATTCAAATAATAACTGTTTTCTTTAAAACTACAAAATGTATTAAAAAGAAGCTGCGAAAAAGATGTCATGATCATGATGGAATAATAAAACTATCGAGCATTTGGTTTCCAATCGTGTTTTCACGTTTAACAGTTTTAAGAGAATTTGACCAAGATTATTATATTCAAAGAACAGACAGACAGATAGGCGTGACAGTAATTGAGATACAGATCGCAGAACACTACCGACTTTAGCACATGTGGCCTCTTAAACGGTGGTCTTACCCCTAAACTGTAGTACAAATATGTGAACACTGTTGCTTATCTGTACATTAAGTTTACCACTCAGCGTACCGACCGTAGTAGCAATCCGGAGGAACCCTACACAAAATCCTATCATCCCTGAACATCCCACAAGCGTACAGATGTAGTGAATAATCCTTTCCCATCGTTTTTGGTCGGATAACTTTGTGTTTATCTTGCTTTCTCAGTTGGCATATTGATGGGTACTGAAGTTAATTGAGAAAGCTAGATAAATACGAACATATCCGACAAAAAACGATGGGAAAGGACTATTCACTACATCTTTACGCAATTCTGTTTTTAATAATACAATTAATTCAATTTAAAACTATAAACAAATACTATCTGTCCGTGCGCAACGCAGCCTTGCGATCGCAAATCTTATTTCTTCTGCAGATCGCGGCGCGGGAATCAGATAGGGCATTCTTTCGGCGCCAGCTTTCCCAAACTCAATTCAAAATGGGCTCTCTCTGGAGTTCACGGCAATAACCGCGTTAATTGAGCCAACAATCGCGCATTATGAACAATCGCGCGAATCGTGCGCAGCTTCGGGCAGATCAATAATTACCTCGTCTTGCGCAATTAATTATCTTACAATAGTGATCATGTGCCTTATGTTTTAGAATGCAATTAACAGGAAAAAGTGTGTTAGTGTTATGCTGAATCACTTCATTTATCATATTGTGTATAGTAATTTTGTAATGAGTGTTTTGCATCTTTCTTTTCTTTTCTTTCTGTCTTTATTTTGCATCACAATAAGAACAGATACAGTTGAGATATTTGGAGTCAAAGAGTAAAATTAGCTTTGTTTTGTTCTTGAAAATAAACTCTATCGCGTCAATAATTCTTAAACATTTATAAGCTAAGATCTCAGTAATTATTAGATTAGATAGATTTATAATTAATGTATCTTCATCTTGTTTACTATGTCCTCAAATATAGCCTAAATGGTTCTTCTTAAATTTTCTAAGTAGGGCCTCAGTTACTCCTAGCTGGTGACCGTTCGTAATCGTAACTCCTGTTAAAGCGAAAAAAAAATCAATGGTCCATAAATGGAGGATTCATTATTTTCAAAAATAAAAGTAAGTTTCCTATGCGTAGGATTTGCCATTTCCAATATTTAAGGTAGTTGCCGTCCATGTGGCATTCATCTTTTCCACTATGTATATCGTAAATGAAATGTGCTAAGTAAATATTACCCGCTTTCGCGTGACCATCTGCTCGGCGCCGGCGCAGCGCGACACTGATTAGGAAACGTGCTTGTATCGGCGATGCATGCATGACTACTCACTATTACCTGTCCAACAACTTCAATACCAAGCATCCTCTTTCCATACATTACAAACCTTACATCGGGAGCCCTGGGCTCTGAATGCGTTTGATAGACCTTCGCTTGTTTACGATGCTGAATAAGGTTTACGACTATATTGAAATCCATTATTCGAGTTAGCCCGCAACATGGAGCAGGCCCAAATTACGAGAACCTTGTCAGTTTAATTGTCTTGTTTGTAACTTTGTTCACTTTGATGTTTGCTTTTGGCGAGGAACTAAAGTATTGGCAACATCGAAACTCTTCTTGAGTTGCTGGTGTTTATGGGCTGTCGTCGTTACTTCCCATCAGCCGGCCTAGTATGATTGCCTTTATCGCGTGGCAAAATTATAAAGCATCCTTCACTCTCGTACTTATATACGTGTCAGGAAGTGACGGATGTTTTATCCACATTTTGTCACGCAATAAACGCATATTAGGCCTCCAGGTAACGCATACGCTGTTCGTATGTCTGATGATAAATTTTTCACCTTGTTCTCATGGCTCGTTAACAGTTTTGTTGCAGTTCATACCAGGCGGCCTGGACAAAGTGTTTAACTTGCTTGGCGATTTTCGAAGCTGACAAAATTGAAGTTGTCATAAGCGGCTGACCCGATATTAGTCAGCTTACGAGTATCTACGTCAATCTTTTATATTTCGTCAGTTGTCGAACATCCCTAACGCTAGCATTATGCATCCCGCCTAGGCGATTACGGCTAGTCAACTTGCATTCTACGAAAGCTAATAAAATACTTGAGTAAGTTTTCTTAATAAACTTAACATTCTTAGAATGAATTTTGTTAAGGTCCACCGTTTCTTAATATATCGATGCGCAATTTTACTTCGTTTTAGCATAAATCAAATCCTTCGAAACTTTTTCGGATTTGACTTACCGCATCACTTTGACATAGTACCATAGTGAGCAAGAAATCAATTTGTTTGACGGTGCAGAATCATACTGCCGAAATATTTGCTTCCAATATAAAATCAAGATGGGTTATGGGCTACAAAATAGAATTAATAATGCTCCTGTATCGATGCTGCAGTAACTTAAAAACACAGAACCAAATTAGTGCCTGCATATCATTGCTCAAGATCTGCTAATTACTTATACTTAGAACAGTTTCGTTTGAGCGCCTCGCCCTGACATTACACACGAGGCCTGAGGTCGCTCGAAGGCAGTCATGTGTGGGCTTGGTAACCACACTATCCTGACCCTTAGTGATAGCCTCGTTACGCTGTAATCTGATAAAAATTACAACCCACGCGCTTTTAGACAATGCGTTCCATTTATCAACTGCCGTGATGGCAGCTGCTGCAAGATTTTGTCTATCTTCTACACCAATAAATTAATTCGAAGTGTATGTCTATCATTTCAAATTATAAGCCAAAATTTAAGTGTAAAGTCCTATATATACCTACGTTGCTCATGACCGTTTCTTTACTATTTGTATTTCAGCCTGATAAAAAAAATCAGGGAACAAAACAGATTATACTTTATGTTGTATTCATTTTGATATCTTGCAGGGTTTAGAAGATATGATTATAAATATACAGTAAATATGCGACCCCTTTATAGAACTAGAATACTAAAATCCTAGGACGGGAAAAAGGGTAAGGTGCAAGTGTAAGCTTTCCGCTCTCAGTAAGAATGCAAGTCGTGGTTGGTAAGCCGGTTCAATTATAATTATAATAGTTTAGTGTCTATAGGCATTTCCAAACATATTATGACAATCTCAACTGATACCTAATCAACACGCATCGTGAGGTGCATCATGCAATTCATGCATGCACTCTTTACTGTTAGTGCAGTACAGTCAAGGACAAAGATAGTTTTCGATGGGATAAGGTGCAGGGTAGGTATAAATATAAAAACCATATCGTTTTTAATCTGTTACCGTATCGTCAACGTTATGGTAGCTCTTATTTACTTGACAGTAATGGCGGCTGACCTGAATACTTATGTATTCAGGTCAGCCTAATTTGCGTTTATCGCGTGTCATAATGTGGATAATACATCCGTCACTATTTGACTCGTATGTATAGTATAAGTACGAGAGTGACGGATGCTTAATCGACATTTTGTCACGCGATAATCTCAACCATACTAGGCCCACAGGTCAAATACGATTAGGATTTTACAGCCTAGAATACAGCGGGTCTATATCGCGTGTCAAGTGTGGATAAAGCATCCGTCACTCTCGTACTTATTTACGTGTCAGAAGGTGACAGATGCCTTATCCAATCTTTGTCACGCGATAAGCGAAGCCATATTTAAGCCCCAGGCGCAGAAGTGTACACATACTACCGTAGGTATGTATTATATCAGCAACGAGGTCGCAGGATAAGTGCACTCCGACCTCTGCGGCATGGCAATAATAGACAACTCGGTAATAACTCATACATAACTCATTCATCGCGTGGTTTTGGGTCAAGGGCTGGCAGTAGTCGAAAGTGCCAAGGTCGGTGCCATAAGCTGGCAGAAGGCAAAATACAATTTTGCGATGCGGTTGCTTTACACAATTAGAGTGATAATTAAAATTTAGGTGCAGTTACCTCAACTGCAATCTACAATAAAACCTTATTTTGAAGACCGACTTTTCCGAAACAGATTGTCATCAGATTAAAATACAATAATTACTTGTTAATCGAATTATCATATTGTTTTTATTTATTGATTATATTTGAGAAAAAAATCTCATGTGTCCTATATCTTACGGAAGGGTTTCTATAGCTCATTCGCTAAGCAATAAAAAGCTAAAAAAATGCCAACTATTTATAGTCACTGTGTGTCATCATGTCACATCATCAACAATGTCATGGTCATCCTACAATTTTTCTAACTAGGAAAAAGACATAGCGTTGATTCTTATTGTTAGCACAATCTCATGTCTAAGTGTGCAAAATGTGGTTACAGAATTATAAACAAATTTTTAAAGTTGTTGGAAATTCTGTAGCTCTGCCTACCCCACTCTGGGAATAAAGGCGTGAGTTTATGTATGTATGTATGTATGTATGCAATCTCATGTGTATTACCTTCGCATGTTTCCGTAAAACATTTCAGTCACCGTGTAGGTATAATAAACGTACTTATATAAGGTTAAATCACGAAAAAAAAAAAAATGACTAGCTTTAATATGTTTTTACATACATAAACTCACGCCTTTATTCCCAGAGTGGGGTTGGCAGAGCTACAGAATTACCAACAACTCCAATAATTCTGTAACCTGTAACCACATTTTGCACTTTTAGGCTAAGATGTTTACCAGTGTATTAGTGACAGGTTGCAATATGTTTTTACTTCTACTTTTACATGATTGCCTAAAAAAAGGAAAACCCTGAAAACATCTCCAAGTATGAATGTACGATTATTTATTCCACCGTAACTTCTAAATGCCTTAGCCGATTTAGATGTTTGCGGTATCATATCGTTAGAATCCTTTCACCATCCCGGGTGACATGATACCTAAACTGTTCAAATTGAACAACAATGGCAAAATATCAATTATTAACATAGGACGGTACTAATATCGATGACTATATAAAAAATGCAGTCGGGGTTTTAAAGCTTGCTTTTTTAGGGTTCCGTAGTCAAACTAGGAACCCTTATAGTTTCGCCATGTCCGTCCGTCCGTCCGTCCCCAGTCTAGCTCAGAGACTCGTAGTACTAGAAAGCTGTAATTTGGCATGAATATACATATTAGTCACGCCAACAAAGTGGTAAAATAAAATTTTGAAAAATATATTTTTTTAATGCACCTCCCCTACACGTAACGTGGGGATGCCTTTTTTTTTTCTTGCCTACCCCATAGTGTGGGGTGTCGATGGATAGGTCTTACAAAAATATTGCGGGTTTATGAAAACAATTTTTCGATTAAGGGATCCGTTTATGAAATATTAAGCTTTAAAGCGCAATTTTTTGTTAGAGTCAAGTGTCCCCCCCCCCTACAGCCAAAACTACAAATACTAAAAATCTGAAAAATATCTTCAACGAAAGCGCATATAACGAATTTTAAATTAAAACTATCACGGCTAAGTAGACATGATTAGTTCCTGAGATACAGGCGACTAAAGTGTTTATACCTATCAAAATCGCCTATGATAACGCGAGCGCCTAGATGCTGTTTGGACGTGCCCCGGAATGCTACACCTACAAGTTTGCGATTTGCGATCTGAAAGTTTACAAATTTTCGATTAGATTATTGATTTGAGTTGAGTACCGTTTGGAAAACTTAAAATTCTATTTACTGGACCTTGTTTTTTTTTCAATTTCGATTAATCACTATATATAGTATAAAACAAAGTCGCTTCCCGCTGTCTGTCCCTATGTATGCTTAAATCTTAAAAACTACGCAACGGATTTTGATGTGATTTTTTTAAATAGATAGAGTGATTCAAGAGGAAGGTTTTTATGTATAATAAACTCTGTTTTATGTACGAGTGTTACAGAAAACTCAAATAAACCGAAGCGAAGCGAGGGCGGGTCGCTAGTTACTATATAAAAGATTTATCTTTTATTGTAATTTAAAGTCGGTTTGAAGCAGTTTAGATACCTAACTACCTACATAGGTATACTGATCTCACACTTAAAAGCTTGGCTCTTGTTTGAGATATTATATACGAATTTATAAGAAAAATATTCATTACTAAGTAGACTTAATTAGTTCCTAAGATACAGGCGACTAACGGGTTTATACCTACTAAAAATCATCTAAGACAGCGCCAAATAACTTTAAATAAAAAATTGGTTCATACATGTTGATTTTTGAGATAGTTTTTTGTGTTTGTCGTTACGGCTTCGGAACCCTATACTGAGCATGGTCCGACATGCTCTTGCCCGGTTTTTTTAGTTATCTGTAGGTTTGTCGAGGAGGTTGATTTACATTGTTTTTTGTTTGTATTTTCTGTCTGTGTTATAATTATAACTGTATGTGGTGTCTCACAATAGGGTAAGGTGGGACAAGGCCGTCTACGGGGCAAGTCCGGCTAATCCACAATATCTCCAAAAATATATGGTTTGGCGTTTTTACCC
The DNA here is from genome assembly GCA_963966035.1 of Acleris laterana. Taxonomy (NCBI): domain Eukaryota; kingdom Metazoa; phylum Arthropoda; class Insecta; order Lepidoptera; family Tortricidae; genus Acleris; species Acleris laterana. The sequence goes on from OZ014448.1 coordinate 782,483, forward strand.
CGTAGACGCTCTTACCCCTGCTAACGGGGTAATTGCGTCTACGGGGCAATTCCGCGTCTAACCGACAATATCTCCTAAATATATAATATTTGTCGCACTTAACTACCATGCACTTACCCCGTTGATGCTCTTACTGTGTACTGCTTGTAGTTTCGTGACGTTTTTAAAATGTGGCTGTGTGTCGCAAAGGTCTAGTTTAATTTAACACTTGAGTCGACGATCCATGCTGCAGATATCGACATGAACGATGTTTTTCTTATCTTGACATAGCTATACTTTATTACCCTTACATGCCCTTACACAATACTATTGTTTAAATATTTAGTTACACTGGGACTTGGAGGGGGGCAGTAGCCTATGTACTTAATCAATCGTCTAGCGATCGATCTGTGCAATAGATAACTAATAATATATTGTCTTAGCCGATTTTACTACTTAATAGCTACATACATAGTGTAGTGCAGCCACTGTGCATGCGAAAATTTTAAAAGCCTCATATTAGATTTAATTTACAAACAAAATATAGGATATTATTATGGGTGAATTACATAATGATTTAGGTATTATTTGTTTATTTATTTGGGATTATAGTCGTTGGGCGAGATATAGTTTACACCAGTTTATACACTTAGATATTATTAAGAGCAGAAGAATACAGTTCTCAAAATTAATAGGGCGACAAGCGATTTTCATGAAAATTTATAGGGAAATAGATTGACTAGTTACCGAGGAACTCATGTGAACCTCTCTGTACACATAAACTAATGCCTTCATTCCCAGTGGGGTAGGCGGAGCTACAGAATTACCAACAACTCTGAAAATTTGTTGATAATTCTGTTACCCCAAGTTCAACAAGTTCCCTGTATTAATAGAAATATACGAGTTTTTTGTTGAATGTTGTTATTTTAATTAGTGAGTGAGTTTAAAAGGCGTCGTCGGGTTCGATCGTCACGGGTTTTTTTTTACTTTTATTCGGGTTCATGGAAGATCAAAATGCTGGTTCGCAGCTAGTTGGGGAACTGGTTTGGCTGCTAGTCTGGTAGCCCGGCGTTCCCGCTGCGGAGGATGCTTTTATGAGGTGTTGTGGGACATAAGTAGCCATAAGTGCCACTTGCAACTCAACGCGGTATAATCCGAGTCAGGAGCGTATCTTACTTCATTTTGTTATGCAGTTTACTACAATAATGATGTATTGTGGCTATTGTGGTCAGCAAAATGCCGACCACCATGTATATGTTTTGAATGATTTCTAAGCTCGTTCAAATTCAAAAGTTGCGACTTGTTTAAGACATCGCGCATCGTAAAGATCAGAGAGCTAAAATAGTTGAGTTCAAAGAACCTTTTTCATTTGAAAGAGTGATTATCAGGTTTTGCTCGTTTCACGACTAAAAACAGACCTAAACTATATTACCTAATTTAGACAAGCGAAACGCACTATAGCTTAGTAAAATAACTAGCATAGCGGCATTCCTTAGGGCCGGCGGTGCCTTTGAAAAGTTTTACCACATACCACATACTCGTACATAACATAACAGTATATTATAATTAAAAGTAGGTACTGTCCTAGGTTAGACAAAATAAAGCCGAGTCCAATTTGTCTGACCTATAGAATGTTTTGAAAAGGTGGTATTAATAATTACAGAAATGTACGCTTCTTCATTTGCGGTCGTTTATATAACTAAAAACACAATATAACTATCAGCTGTCGACGTGCGAAGGTTTCCATGTCTCCATCCCACAATGGCCATTGAAATTAAATAACTTATTGGTCCTCCAGCGAGCACCGGCGCATTGAATGCTTTTCTACGACCGCCTCGAGCGTCGAGTCAATAGCCAATCTTATCCTTCAATTAATGCTCGATGGGTGTATAGAAATAAAGATTTAATAAAGATGTCAGATCCTTTATTTATTGATGAAGTTGTGTAATCGCTTATTGAGATGTGGATCGTGATTTAGGACGTTAAACAATATTGCATTTGACGTGTTATAGTATTGTAGTAAAAAAACATTTTGGAAGAGCAGAGGACGTGTTTGAACTATAATAATATTCAAGGTGATGTTAATTAATCTTGCACGAATAGGTTCTTAGGAATTTGGTTTGTGACTAGATCAATTTTAAATTGAAAACTTCTTTCATTCTTAATTAGAGGTGTTACTGCTTCCCACACATTTAAACCGTCGAAATTACATCCATGTTTAACACAACTGTTCTATACTAATTCGCCTTGCGCATGCGCTAGATACACGAATAACGAACGCATGGGTGTGGTGCTAACAACACTGTCGTTTGTTAACTCGATTAATGCCGATGGCTCACCAGCGTGTTCAAATAACGAGGAATGACGCTTTAGCGGCACTGAATGTGTTAGCTGCGTTTGAGCATGCTCAGTTGCGAAATCACGTTGTCCCCACCAATGACTTAACAATGACATAGCTAGGATATATCCCTCAGTATGTCTCACTTTACATAGTGATAATGTAAGGGAGGGACTGAGATTTTGTAGAGTATTTTCGTGTCCGCAAGGTCTTACTGAGTTGACACGACAGTCATAATTATTTCCTACGATTGACGGCAAACAATAATATTGACGTGTAATTGCACCTGTGTGTTTGGTTAGCGTGTTGAAATGTGGTGGGAAGGAAATAACGGGTGTGGGGGGGTTGAGTCGTGTCATTTGTTAGATAGCGATATTTTCAATAACTTTAAGGTTAAAGAGCCCATACAAAATAAGACTAAAGTTTGTTGGTACATTACGTTGCAAATTACGAAATATGATCAACCGGGGCAAACTCATCTGTGGGGTAAATACGAGTATGTCTTTGATTTTTTTTAAAGCAGTTAGCAACCATTTTAACACCCATTTAAAGTACTTTAAGTAGGTACGTACCTAAACTTAGATTAAAGGGGTTTTTTTTTCTAAAACTAAAAGACGTATTTCCCCCGGTTAACCTTAAATTAGTTTTGTTAAAACATGGGTTACTCCCGTAAAACTATTTGCTACGAAATCCTAAAACGGTGTCAAAGTGGGTTTAGATTTATTTGCAATTTCTTTTAATTTTTCTTCCAGACAGTTTGGTTGACTAACTAAAACAACATAAAACCTTCGATATATTGCATGGAAAATAGACCTTGACGACTCGCCATTTTTTTTTATAATCGTTCGATGTTTTCAAAAGCAATTAGTGTAACGATTTAATTAAAACATATTTTTTATGCATTTCCTTGACCTACTATTTTTGTTGACGATACAATACGAGTACGTTGCATTTTTATCGTAGTACTGTGTGATGTTAATATGGAGTTAATTTTGCTAGAAGATATATTGCCTGACAGAGTGTACTTATGATTTATACTTGCAGCTTTGCACTTGCACTCGCGTTTGGGCTCGGAAACATCTGACATGTATCTATTAGGTACTAAAGGTTTTTCAAACTCAAAACTTTTATTTGACAACAGCACACTTTATTTGACAAAACCACATTTTATTTGACAAAACCACACTGTATTTGACAAAAGCACAGTTTATTTGACAAAAGCACACTGCTACACAACAACTGCCGCTGCTATTATGCCTCTAGTAATATAGATAGACACATGTGTCTGCACAAAAAAAACACAATCGCAGATGACATTGAATCGCAAGCACCATGACGGTGGTCGTGTGCGGGTCGTTTGTTTTAAATCAGTTTTGTGTTAGCTTTACTACTAGATCCAAAAACCAACAACCCATAAAATCAATATAATTGTTTTTATGGTAAAATTCTCATGTAGGTCCTATTTCTTCTCTTACGCTTGCCTTCACCGGCCGGCTGGAGTGTACGATAACGAGGAACAGACTCATCTCCGGCTTGCCTTTATTGGCCGGTCAGAGTGGAGTTGTAAGAACTACACTGGCCAAAGGTGTTGAGCACCCCACGTTTTCCTTTGTAACACTTTATTAAAAAAAATTGCAAAGACGTCAAATATAAAAAAGTGTTTGAACATGTGCAAATCATTAGTAGATATAGTTTCGAAGTAGCTATTTGCGTGTGAAAACTGAAGCTAGAAAAAGTCGGGTTTTACAATAAAAATATTAATGAATGTTGTATATTAATCTTTCCGATAGATATGCAACTTTCTATGATAAAAGATATAAACGAACCTTTTAAAGTTTGACTTTTATATGAAAAACGCATGGGTGCTGAACACCTTTGGCTAAGATTGTCACTACATAGTATAAAACAAAGTCGCTTCCCGCTGTCTGTCCCTATGTATGCTTAGATCTTTAAAACTACGCAACGGATCTTGATGCGGTTTTTTTAAATAGATAGAGTGATTCAAGAGGAAGGTTTTTATGTATAATAAACTCTGTTTTATGTACGGCTGTTACAGAAAACTGGCAAACCGAAGCGAAGTGAGGGCGGGTCGCTAGTATATTATAAAAGCTTAGACGGATGTGTTGCATAAGTGGCGAGTGGGCCACTTATTATATTATAACGTATATTTCTTGCTCTTGACGCTCTCCTGTGACCTGTCTGCGTGTCGATCTGTTGCGGCTCAACCACTAAAGTTGTGAACATCCTTGGGCGTCTGGTACGATATAAGTTTTACGTAGAAATTTCGAAAATCCTAGATTACGGAACAAAGGTATAGGTATTAAACAAAACTTTCAGTTGATGGTTCCAACGGAAGACCATCAGCGCTGACTTAAGTAAACGCAAGTATTACCTACGATGAGTTGGGATCATTTCGTTTGTAAGTACATTATTTCTGTGCGTATTTCTCTATTATTTTTTGTTGTTTGTCACTTTTTTCTTTCTTCTTTCTTTCAGTGCCCGGGGATATGCCAAACGTGTCAAAATTGCTTACAACTGTTATCTGCGGGCATTAAACGTTCTTAATACACGCTCTACATATGCGCTTATGAAATAAAATCGTGCGATGGCCGATTAGACAGCCAGCCATTAATAATACGTGTTGAATGGCGGCGAACGTTGAATTTCAGGTCTTATGTAAAAAGCTATAGGGTTTAGAAGCGTCGTAGGGGTTCTACGGGTGCTATGTCTTTGTACCTATGGTTGCGCCACTCGTTGTGTCATTTCTTACCCACAGGGACCCGTATTCGGCTGGGGAAAACCATAACAATATGACTTTACGCAGTAGAATAGAGCTTTTCCAGGGAAAAGGTCAAGTGTCCCATTTATAGGTAACCACCTACATCATTTGAATGATGCAGTCATTATGACGTACTACTATGAATCATTAACCTGTGAAAACTTGGATCAAAATAAATGGGTTTGTGAAAGTAATTTCTGACGGCAACATACCTAAGAACAAGAATTAAAATGAGCAGCTAAGTATGTAAACATTTTGTCGCGATGTGTTAGACGAGCCATAACGCACAGTGGAGCCGGCCCAGCCGGTTCGGGGACTACACCGCGGGTTAATTATGACCAAATTGTGGTCATACCGGATTTTTAAAGAAAACTGAATGTTAATCAATTTGTATTTTTAAGGTCGCGATCAGACTGGGGCTTGTTTATTGTCTGGTTTCTTGAATCTAACAAATATTTTTGCCATATAAGTTACGTAAAATGCGTTGACTTATGTAATATACTTACTCGTATGTTAGCGTATCTATAGGGTCTCTATCCAACATTGCCTAAGCGATTTCTCAGAATGGTGGTTTACGGTAGGGCTGTCGCGACTAGTGATGGGCGATTTCTGAAACATTGCACAACTTTCCTTAACTGCGAAAATTACAGCTTCTGAAAGTTACATAATTAGTAGTGACCGACCGAAACATGTTATTTTGCCGGTTGTACGTTATTTTACAGACTGAAGTTGTTTAGAATTTCATTTCATAGAAATTTTTTCTCGTATTATCATTTCATAGAATAATCAATATGTAGAATAATTACTTTGAAGACTTTTAAATCATCGTTTTTTATTTTAAATAAAATTCAATGTTTCTTTTTTCATATCATAGAATAGCAAATTAAATATTCTTTGTTCTCATATTATTTATTTAAAATATAACTTAATAACAATAAAATCAACTTATAGAGTAGGGTGCAGTTTGTGAAGGTGTGTGAAATGAAACGTTTGAAAAAAAGCATACGATTTTAATTTGCAGTCAAATGGTATCGCATAGCTTATTCAAGAGATATAAAAAAAATAACCTCGAAGGCTAAGGCGGGAGCTTGCTTCGCTTCGCTCCCGCCATAGCCTTCTAACCTAACCTATTCAAGTCGGTTCTGCCCAGAGAGGTCTTGCTCGCTCGCTTCGCTCGCTCGCTCACTCATATTTATATCATAATATAGTATTTATCTTATAACCCAACCTTCTAAAAAATGCACTGACCAAACAATATTCGTTGAAAAATAATTATATTGTTTGATAAGTATGTGTAATGAAAAAATAAAATTACAAAATTCATTGAATTGATTTTCTGTCGAATTTGTTTCTTTCAAGTAAATAGTTAAAAAAAAAAAAATATACGAAGCAAAAATACAAGGACCAAATAGTATATGAAACATTTTCTGTGAAACAAAATTCTGTAATTTTTCAGTCTGTAAAACAAGGGGACACCTATTTTGCCGAAACCGAAACCGAAACCGAACCTTTTATATAAAAAAAAAGTCCTTAAAAAGTCGAAAAAATGTTAGTAAGCCAGTTTTTTTCTAAAATTAATATCTCGCCGACCTATAATTTTACAGGTTTCTACTTTCAAAGATTTATCACAATGAAATTTCAGCACAGTTACAGAGGTTCTGTTTGAAAATTTAACTACCCTATAAAGTGAAAAAAATACATTATTTGTAACACAAGGTACGATGTTGTAAGTTTCGGCGCGGCCGAAGGGTTCGGCCGTTTTTGGCCGAAACCGAAACTCGGGCCGAAACTTGATTTTTTGGCCGAAACTGGCCGAAACCGAAACCGAAACCGAAATTTCGGTCGGACACTAATAATTAGATGGAAATTATTCTAACACAAGTAAATTTTGTTTAAATTTCATGAAAAGTTGAGTAACATGTCGAAACTATAGTAATTTTCAGAAATAAAACGATTTCACTTTGGTAATTTTTAGAATATTGCTTGAAAGTCTAGGTGAAAGTTTCACTTTTGAAACTTATAGAATATGGCAGAAATTTAAATGAAAGTTTCACTTTTGAAACTTACAAGCCGCCCATCACTAGTCGCGACATAGATATACTGGTTAACGAGATTTGCGTTTTTTTTAAATCACTGCTTATTCAAATAGCGATCGGCAATCTTCTGTTTTCTATGACTCATGAGTAACAAATATAGTCAGTTGCGAGTGCGAGCGAGATAGCCATAGCCAACCGAAAGCTATTAAGAAGCTAGGAGTAGTGTATGTTGTTGTGATGACATCGGTCCTAAAATAAACTAACCATTTAAAAAACAGAATGAGTCCTTTCTAGTTTGAATCGGGTTAGCTGGAAGAGATCCCTTAAAGGAAGTTGGCCACTGTGCAAGAGTTAAAGAGTTCACATAGTTTTATACCACGATTTTATCTGCTTCAAATGTAACGGTTTATCATGATTACCCGTAAATTATCAAGCGAGCAATTTATATGTCAAATCTTTGTAATCTTTCTATTTAATGTTATGTTATATTATTATTATTATTAATAATAATTATGTAAAGGAGTTTGTGCCCCATCGCCCTTGGGCCGGCACCATTCAGGACCTGTATTTGACGTCTGACCATCCTTCTAATAGAATACATGAATATTTATACAAGGTGTTACAAAAATACCCGTAAAGCCGAAAGGGGGTTAAATGGTGCCTTATAACAAGTCCGTTTACAATATTTGAGAACCGTACGAGCACCGTATGACCTACCGGCAAAATAAATAAAACTATTATTGTTTTTATTGATGTGCAAACCCTATTTCAGTAAAATTAAAGAGTAAACTACGCAGAATGTTTATGTAAGTACATTTTTACCTAATTCTTGAAACCATCAAGAGACATACTAACAAAATGTACAGAATTCGATTAGATAGATATTACAAGTCGAGTTTTGGAAGATTTTAAAAGACCTAACCTAACGAAGAAACCTAAACTAACACTTACTTTTTCGTAATGAACGTCAAATTTACAGGAACGGCTCAAACTGAGCTCCGCTTTGTTCAATGCACAACCTCGCTCGGGATAAGGCTTTGAAACCATTAAAGTTGACAAAATTATTAAATTGGTAGGTAGGCCACTCTGTTAAAATAATCTATGCTAACTCCGGTTCCCTGACATGACAGCTTACTAGGGTTGACAATATTTTTGGCTTTGATGATTTATTATATTTTTTACGGGGTATTTTGTAACACGTTGTATATTCACGTATCTAATAAACAGACGGAGGATCATCTTAATAAGGTTTACACACGCCATTTACAAGATGGCCGATAGCAAGCTTAAACGATTTACGTTGATGTGCGTGAGCTATCTCTTCAAGTGTCCGCGCTCGCTATAACACTCTAATGAAGTGTTAATTCTCTGCCCTTAAATTGGCAAAAAATAATAAGTAAGTAATCGTGAATTGAAACCCTCTTTGATTTTAAATCAGCATTAAGAAATTAGCAACCAAAAAAAGAAAATTGTAAACATTTTGGTATGTTGACAAACAAAGGGTTAAAAACGTCTGTCTGTCGAGCAGACAATTAGGGTCTCCCCAGACCTATTGACGCGGAATCGGCTTGAGCCGGTAAGAAAAAGTTTTATGTCCGTGCAGTAAGAGTGAAAACGGTATCGCTCGGCTCGGCTCGGCACGGCTCGGTGTTGCGAACGGAACGACGTCGTTATCGATCTTATTGCGTAGACATAAAACTTATTCTTACCGGCTCAAGCCGATTCCGCGTCGATAGGTCTCGGGAGACCCTTAAGTGAGTGAAGTCGTCTAGCTCGCGCACTCAATGGTAAAGAGGTTAAACTGAATACATGCGTTAAATGTGGTTTTTATGCCGTGACGGAACAACTCCAAATCAACGGGTAATAGTATTGGGTCGAGTTCAAGAGCGATTTGCTTAAGATAATCACCTACCTAAGAACGAGTTCTAGCGGCCGGGTCACAATATTATACAATAGTATACAACGACGAGATGCCAGCGACAAATAAATGCACAAAGATGTATGACGTACCTATGTCAAGAAATATTTGTATACATACATACATAAACTCACGCCTTTATTCCCAGAGTGGGGTAGGCAGAGCTACAGAATTTCCAACAAATATTTGTATGTACATTCTTAATTAGGCAGCAGGGATCTGTCGATAAAATCGAACGTATTAGGCTGCCTAATTGAGAAAGCACGCGCTAAAATGTGTTTTGTACGCTCCGACAGGACTACTTAAACTCACTGGTTCGCCGCGTTCACCCCAGCCCTTCTATACTATACTACTTACAATTAGTAAAACCGTTATGACTGTCTAGTTAATAAGAGTTATCGTAACGTTGACAATACGATAGCATGTCAAAAGGAATATTTTTTACCATGAAGAATCTCTTCATTGCTTTGGAAAAACCTCGTATCTCATGTACGATTTTAAACTTAAACGTGAAGAGAATTAAGTTCAAACTGATACATCTCGAAATATCAGATACGAGATTTTCCAAATTTGTAACGATATAGCCCAAGTCAGTCAGTTCGCAGCAATTAAACTGATATTTGTGATTTCGGCGACGGGCGTAGGTTTAACTGTTTATGTAATATTTTACGGTTTGTAAATTGGGAATAGTGATGTTAATGCATTCGCAGTCACGCAGGCGCCGGCGCAGGCAGGTAAACCTTTAGTTGCGTATTGCTCAATGCAATAGCAGTTATAGAATATGTATTTATTCTGTGGCAACGTGTAAAGTTTTAAACACTTGGAGCCATCGTAAAAGATCACTAACTGTAGATGCGTCAATAAAAATATTTTAAACCTCAAATATATATATATATATATTTAAATATCCCCTACATACATACATACATTAAATCACGCCTGTTTCCCAGAGGGGTAGGCAGAGACCACTTCTTTCCACTTGCTACGATCTTGACAAATTTCTTTCACTTCTTCCACATTCATACATCGAGTCATGCACGCAATATATCAATATCCCCTAATATGCAATATGTCTTATCTTATCTTATCTTACTAATAGGCCCTTTCGGATACACTTCGACCTTTTAGGATCTTTTGTGCAATTACCCTCTTACACACTCAGTTGTTTGAATGTGCAGGTTTCCTCACGAGGTTTTTCCTTCACCGTAAGAGCATCGGGTAATGCACATAAGTTAGAAAAACTCATTAGTACATAGTGACCGCGAGGATTCGAACTCGGTACCTTACGATCATGAGTCGACCCCCTAAGCCACTAGGCAACCGACGCTCTTATGCAACATGTAAATTTATATCACACTGAAAAAAATATCGGTCGATTCTAACAAGATTGTGATTGTCCTGCATAGGCGTCTTAATTCCATACGAGCCTGACAAGACAACTGACGTTATATACTTAAGATACGTATACATATACATATAACGACAAATAAGATGTCTAGCTAGTTGAGTCACTAAAGAACTTGCTGTTGTTATTACTAGCTTTGGTTGATTATTGTATTCAATTCATCACTAAGAGAAAATCTCTTTTGGTTGGCTCTCATTTGACAAAAATTGAGGTGTTAATCAGGTCAAGTAATGTCAAGTGTTAATTATACACATAACTCGCTATAGCCGAAACGTCGTCTTAATAGCGGGTTATGTGTATACTTACCTGTCGTTATCGTTAGTCTTAATCGCGTCAAGACCTGATTTTACGTCTAACTAGCGACCCGCCCTCGCTCCGCTTCGGATTATGTGAATTTTTTTAACACCCGTATATAATCCAGAATTTACTACACACCTACACCTTCGTCTTGAATCGGTATCCTGCCTTTTGACCGAAATTCGTTTGGCAAATCGTATCGTTTCCCTACCATTTCATTTGCCAACCCGCTTTTTTTCTGTAGGTAACCTTAAATACTTCAAGAAATATTTCAGTACCATCGTGTAGAAATGTGTGAATTTGTATGGTATAAGCAAATTAAACCAGATTACAGGTTGAAACTTGTTTAAATACGTGTAAAACCGCTAAGTCCAGTAGGAAATTAAGATACCGTTTCGTAAGGACCCAATATCCGAATTATTCGCAAACGCAAATCAATGTGTCCTTCATACGGGTATGTCATATCCGACAGGAAGTATCATCAAAACGGCATGAATTTAACGTATATATAATAAACAAAATCCTTAAAAAAGTTGACAAGTTGGACGTGACTCAATATTTGTTTCACTGTCAATGTTAAAAACATTAACACGTACTTTGACGCGCCATCCCAGTTACATAAGAGCGTATAAGAGTTACGTGGACGGCCTTGTTTCGGCGTGTTCTCTGACCTTTTGTGAGTTAAGAGCTATTTAAAGAAGCTTGAACGATTCCTAATATTCAGTTCTAACCATACAACACATCAGGGTATTTCAAAGATCAAGCATAAAAGGATTAAACGAATTATTTGTAAACTTCCATCAATTAGTGAAGAAAACCAAGAATAAAACGAATGCCTAGTGGTTTAAGAATGTTTATATGTTCATTTGTTAAGGTAGGTACCGCAGGTAAAGCAATGAGGTCGCAGTGTTGGAGTCAGCTCTTTGTTGTAACCGAGTCCTGCGATATGTACTAAGTACTTGAGACATAATATATCAGATGCCACTTGTAATTAAACACTAATTAAATCGTGTGTACCGACTACTGACTGACTGAAAGAGCTAAATATACTAGTCCCTAAATATTGTAACTCTTTACATCGTGATAAGACAGCGAGTGACATTGATTTTAAAAGTTGTTGAATAACGCATCTCTGTGAAAAATCCTCATAGTTAGTTCAATTAGAGATTAATAGTTTGTTCGAACTCAGCCACGGCGTGAAGCTACTCGCTATAATTGCGCTGAGGCAAGAGGCTGAAGCTCGCATTACGTAAAGTTTAATCACTCTAAACCTTCCTATGTACGAAAACCGCAAGGCATTGCCAATCGCTTACCCGTTTAATAAGAACTTAATGACGGAGACTGTAGAGGAGAAAAAATCTTGAAGAAATAAACCAAGAAATACTTGCAGGGTACCTAATTATAGGAGTCAAGCTTCCCATGTGATAACAGTTTTCGGATGTGTGTCTGGATATCCAGATTTAATTGTTTTATTTTGGTTGCCGGCTTAGAATAATTCCACTCCATGTCTTCTCGTGGAAGTCGTAAGAGGTGACTTAGGGTAATAAGGCTTGTAGTATTGTTAGGCGATGGGCTTGCAACCTGTCGCTAATATAAATAAATAAATAAATAAATATAAGGGGACAATGTCACACCAATTGACCTAGTCCCAAACTAAGCTCTAGGCTTGTACTATGGGTACTAGACAACGATATAAATACTTATATAGAGAAATATATACTTAAATACATAGAAAACATCCATGACTCAGGAACAAATATTCGGGGTCATCACACAAATATCTGCCCTTACCGGGATTCGAACCCAGGACCACTAGCTTCGTAGGCAGGGTCACTACCCACTAGGCCAGCGCGTCGTCAACACACTGGCATATACACTGGCAAACATTGGCCTGTTTGTGCAAAATATGCACAAACTCTCAAAATCAACTTGTTGATAATTCTGTAACCACATTTTGCACTATTCGGCTAAGATGTTAACTAGTGTATTAGTGACAGGCTGCAAGTCCATCGCTTATCAGTACTACACAGCCTTTATTCCCTTAGTCGCCTCTTACGACATCCACGGGAAGACTTGGAGTGGCACTATTCTAACCCGGCAACCAAACGGGACTGGCTCATACATATTTTTTTATTATTTCTACTTAGCTATAAAAAGTAATTATTCATAGTTCAATAACTGATTAGCAACACTGGGCTATACTCGTATATCTTTCTCCGCCACTATTGCGTTTACAATGGGTGCAGCAATTGCAGTATGATTGAACAGGGGTCAGTAAAGGTGACTGCAGCGCCAGAAGCAATGACCGTTTACCGTCCAACGCTGCTAAGAGTTATGAAATGCGATAGAGGAGTAGAATTGGATTTCATCGATTATGTAAAATATGAACCATCTCTGAACCCCTCGACATTTCCTCCGTCTCTCCTATTGAGTTGAATAAAGTATTCTCAACGAGTGTTGCACGCACATGTATGTAGCCTAGGCCTAGCCGACGCGTTAGGTTAGCTTAATTTATCGTCTGCCTGGTTTTATATATATATCCCTTTAATTACAATTGAATGCCGGCGCTACTAATGGAGGTATATTTTCCGATGGTGCTATATTTTCTTGCTAATTGACTTGTCTTTATCTCAAAACATTTGATCGTTCCAACCAAAAACTTAAATGTGAAAAAGGGAAAAATCAGTACAAGTAACGTAAAGAATTGAAACAATAAACGTAATAATTGCGATCTAAATAGGTGCTAAGTTTAATGGAATAGAGGTGCTTTAGGTCTGTTGCACGAATGTACAACTTCTTCACTTGTTATAAGCTATCTTTATTATATTAGGTTACTTGAAACTGAATTAGGTACCTACTCGTAGTGACTTGACCCATGCCGTGTTATAATGTGTTAGATTTATTCCAATAGTTCAGCCGCGCTAGCCGGTCGACAATAGATAGTAGGCAGGCTGGTGAAAGTGACAGTACTGGTAAACTTTCGTTATCTGTGCGGCCGGTAACCGGTAACCATTGTGCGCGCGCGCGGTCGTGCCGCCGGCAGACGACTCGATGACTGCGGTCTAATGAATGGGCTTGGAGACCGGGAAATTAGGTAACGATGAAAAGGTTAGTTGACCCGTGTGCTGTCAGGTTGGGTTGCGTCAGGATCCTTACAGGATTAAAGGCTCAGTGGTGAGAATTATACAATACACATCGATAAGTTATCTCTTCGTCTTTTGGTATTTGTAAATTGTCGTTCATCTTTCATACCGTTTCATCAGGGTTGTGGTCAGAATTAACGAATGCATTGGATTTATAACTCCCAAATAATGATTCAAAAAAGATGTTGCAGTGTATATAATGCAATAAGTTTGCCACTTGTACTTACGTTGCGTATTGTGCAATAGAATGTACATATCTAAATAAACAATGAACGCGACTGGACAACGGAACGGACGTTGGATTAAGTAATAACCGTAGTTTTATCCATCGACAAATATTGGAACTTTTCGACGGATATCATTTTTCGACCGTACACGGTCAACAACTTTAATTGTAGAGCAACTATAGAACCCTGTCGCAGAAAGACCATCATTAATTTTGACGTAGTTGATGTCTTTAGACTTGACGCCGTCATGATAGGGGCTCAACAATTAAAGTGGTTGACTATGCGTATATTGTAGCTCCCAAACAGATGGGCTGATTTGGGTGTTTTTTTTAAATACTAGGTTGTGCAAAAGTCATCACCCTGTTGGAAGTCGCAATATATTTTTTATATGGCGGTAACTATCAGTTGTGCTTTGCTATCCATTGTGTCGAACTAAACATTGTATAATATTAAGATTATAGTACTTACTGTTATTTTAAAGTCTTCCTGCAGACAAACTGTACTAATACAGTTTTGCAGGGCTTTTGTATATTTGTAATTTTTGTTGCTGGTTTATTAATAAATAAATAAATAAATAAATAAAAAATATTTACGAAGTACTTAAACAGACGGAGAGTGATAACTTTTGCGCCACCCGGTAGAATGTTAGTTTAATCTGGTAGGATCTCCTTGTTTTACCGATACTCATTAGTAGCATTTCATCGAATTAGTCTTCGACCAACAAATTATAACGCCCGCACGTGTAAATGCCTGACAATGAAATGAAAATTCGACGAAGTAAAACATTCTATGATATGGTTCTTAACTAGGTTTGATGAACATCAAATTAGGCCATTTAAGAGTTAGAGTCATTCGGGTCAAGAGCACGCATTTTTTTTTTGATGGCCTCCCAGACCTATAAGGAATTATATAATTGGCATGTTATGATATTAAATCTGTAGAATATTTAATAAATTTTCATTATTTAAGAAAATTTTCCATCAAGATTAATTAGTGTTAGCCCAACATAGGCTTAACTGAAAACTTTTCCAATGCGTACTCTTGACCCGATGTGTGGGTAAAATTACGCAAGTCTTAGGGTAAAGTTACGCACGCGGGGTAAACGTACGCATTCAGATTTCTAAGAGAATACAATTAAGATTGGCAATAATCAACATTTATTTAATCTTGTGAATAACATTATAAGAACATTAACATTAAAAAAATTAAGAACTCTTTGTATTATATCTATTATATGTGAATCTTGTCTTAAATTATTTATATTGGCAATAGTCACACTTTGAGATCAAAATAATTGACAAATAATCCTTAGTTATTAATTTTTAAATCAAATTAA
Source organism: Acleris laterana (assembly GCA_963966035.1). Lineage (NCBI taxonomy): Eukaryota > Metazoa > Arthropoda > Insecta > Lepidoptera > Tortricidae > Acleris > Acleris laterana. Next base: position 797,941 of record OZ014448.1, read on the forward strand.
ATGTTAAACCTAAGGTTAGATATTAGGTACATAGTAAGATTTACTCATTACAAAAGTCGCATCGAAATATTCCATTCGTATAGGCAGTACAATTTTCATAAAACCAGTCATTGCAAATTAAGCATTGGATCTGAGATGAGGGTCTGCTGAGGGGCCTTCCTTATGTAATTTCTTGGCATTTTGGTGTATTCTGAAAGATTGAACAATTTTTGACATTTTTATTTCATTTGGAGTATAAGTACGCAACGGGGGTAAACGTACGCGTGCGTACTATTAATCTCGTACTCTTACCCCAATCGGCAAATATACCAAATAATCAGTCACAACACACACGTTAAATACTTTTTACGAATATGAAAAACTTACATAAAAACTATATTAAATTAACAATAGAAATATAGTATACTTACTGGCACAGAGCTATTCATTTAACTACAGCACACTTTTCCGTGGCACAAAAATTAAACGAAATAAGCGTGCTATAAGTATTCGGTGACGTGTCGCGACCAGTACTAAGATTGCGTCGGCTCGGCGCGTGGCTCCTAAACGGCGACAGTAGTGCCACTCTGTTTTACAAACACAGACCACGCCCCCCCCACCCCTGTCGGAGATCGGACCACCGCGTACTTTTACCCACCGCGTGCTGTTACCCCGAATGACTCTACCAGCTCTGAAAGTCGGCGCGATCTCTCGCCCTTTTTAGGCTTCCGTAGTCAAACTAGGAACCCTTATAGTTTCGCCATGTCCGTCCGTCCGTCCGTCCCCAGTCTAGCTCAGAGACTCATAGTACTAGAAAGCTGTAATTTGGCATGAATATACATATTAGTCACGCCAACAAAGTAATAAAATAAAATTTTGAAAAATATTTTTTTTTAATGCACCTCCTCTACACGTAACGTGGGGATGTCTTTTTTTTTTCTTGCCTACCCCATAGTGTGGGGTGTCGTTGGATAGGTCTTTCATAAATTAAATATTGCGGGTTTATGAAAACAATTTTTCGATTAAGGGATCCGTTTATGAAATATTAAGCTTTAAAGCGCTATTTTTTGTTAGAGTCAAGTGTCCCCCCCCCCTACAGCCAAAACTACAAATACTAAAAATCTGAAAAAAATCTTCAACGAAAGCGCATATAACGAATTTTATAGGAAAACTATCACGGCTAAGTAGACAAGATTAGTTCCTGAGATACAGGCGACTAAAGTGTTTATACCTATCAAAATCGCCTATGATAACTTTGATAGAAAAATTTGTTAACGGGGCGTGCAGGTAGGGAATGCAAATAACCGGTTATAACCGATTTAACCGGTTATTTTCATACTAAATCGGTTAATAACCGGTTAAATTGCATTCCCTACGTGCAGGACGCGCGGGGGGAGTCTGTCCAAGTAACAAATCGAGCGACAGCCGCGCTCATAAGCGCGAGCGCCTAGATGCTGTTCGGACGTGCCCCGGAATGCTACCTACAAGTTTGCGATTTACGATCTGAAAGTTTACAAATAATCGATTAGATTATGGATTTGAGTCGAGTATCGTTTGGAAAACTTAAAATTCTATTTACTGGCCCTTGTTTTTTTTCAATTTCTATTAATTACTTTATAAAAGATTAAACTTTTATTGTAATTTAAAGTCGGTTTGAAGCAGTTTAGATACCCTAACTACCTACATAGGTATACTGATCTCACACTTAAAAGCGTGGCTCTTGTTTGAGATATTATATACGAATTTATAAGAAAAAGAATCATCATTACTAACAATAAGTAGACTTAATTAGTTCCTGAGATACAGGCGACTACTAAAATCATCTAAGACAGCGCCAAATAACTTAATAGAAAATTGGTTCATACATGTTGATTTTTGAGATAGTTTTTTGTGTTTGTCGTTACGGCTTCGGAACCCTACACTGAGCATGGTCCGACATGCTCTTGCCCGGTTTTTTTTGGGGGTTTTTATATGTTTTTAAAACGTGTTTGTGTTTGGATTCCAGGTAAGCCGGGGACGGACTACCCAGTGCTGGGCGCGGTGCCGTACACCAACTTCTACTGCGACGACCAGCCCTACCCGGGCTTCTTCGCCGACATGGAGACGCGCTGCCAAGGTACCGGAGAAGCCCTCCATCAGGGTGTCCACAGTTTTAACTAGAGGGGTACACTGCGGCTCGCTGCCAAATTTAGGTCGCAAATCAGAGACTAATATGGATACCTAATTTGTAGCGTAAATACTGAAATATGCTACCCTTATACGATGACTTTATTGTCGGTTTGATACTTGCTGCTTTTATTTTTTTTGTAATTGCTATCGGACTTTAAATAGCTAATATTTACACTCTTTTTCATCTAAGATGAGTCCTGTGACAGCTCATGTTAAACACGTATTACACTTGTTTCTTTAACTTCACATAGGTACATACCACATTGCTACACACCTAGCGACGCGGTTCAGGAACTTAAATAATTAATCGCCTATTTTTAAATACCTCGCATGTGAGCATAGTGAGTGATTGAAATTACGAAATACAGCTGTCACAGGACTCATCTTAGATGAAAACTCATCAATTTCATCATTAGAAAATTAAAATTATTAAATCAGAGAAAAAAAATGCTTTTACGTATCATACGTGTGTGTGTTCATTTGAAAGCGCACAATTACAATAATGAAAGGACAATCATACCTATTCAGCAACTAACTACCCAAGAATGAAATATTAATTAAAAAATAGCTAGAAAATTATTTATGATTCACACACAATTAAACACTCGCTCTAACACTGATAACGACTACATTGAATATATAGTAAGGAAACGAATAAAAGTTATCGCAAGAAAAACTTTGTGTGTGGCTCACAGCACTCACAACCAGTCGCAAACAGTAAGCCTTTCGTAAACAGGACAATCACTAATTCTACACGTAGTACCCTTTGCTCTATAATTGAGAACGGAATAAGTACTTACCTGATAATAAGGACTCAAGCCGACCCGGTTCCTGCAGGCGGGGCCGCGGCTGCCACTCTAGCACTCGCGATTTCTTCCCACGGTTCACTTTGCAATAGGCCTGCGATCAATAGCCAATTAGTCAATTTCTCACTGTTCCGTGAATTTTAAGAAACCTTGTATGGGTTAGGTAAATTCTTGAGTATCCTCATTGTATATTTAACTTAAAAACCGGGCAAGAGCATGTCGGACCATGCTCAGTGTAGGGTTCCGAAGCCGTAACGACAAACACAAAAAACTATCTCAAAAATCAACATGTATGAAACAATTTTCTATTTAAAGTTATTTGGCGCTGTCTTAGATGATTTTTAGTAGGTATAAACCCGTTAATCGCCTGTATCTCAGGAACTAATCATGTCTACTTAGCCGTGATAGTTTTCCTTTAAAATTCGTTATATGCGCTTTCGTTGAAGATTTTTTTCAGATTTTTAGTACTTGTAGTTTTGGCTGTAGGGGGGGGGGGACACTTGACTCTAACAAAAAATAGCGCTTTAAAGCTTAATATTTCATAAACGGATCCCTTAATCGAAAAATTGTTTTCATAAACCCGCAATATTTAATTTATGAAAGACCTATCCAACGACACCCCACACTATGGGGTAGGCAAGAAAAAAAAAAGACATCCCCACGTTACGTGTAGGGGAGGTGCATTAAAAAAAAATATTTTTCAAAATTTTATTTTACCACTTTGTTGGCGTGACTAATATGTATATTCATGCCAAATTACAGCTTTCTAGTACTATGAGTCTCTGAGCTAGACTGGGGACGGACGGACGGACGGACATGGCGAAACTATAAGGGTTCCTAGTTTGACTACGGAACCCTAAAAATGACTCCATTTTTGCAATGCATGAACCAATATTATAGTTTCTTATGGTGAACCATAAGAAACCATATTGGTTGTTATCATATGGCCGCTTTTTACTGTCAATAAGAAAGAGCTAACATGACAAACAAATAGACTAACTGCCGCACTCAGAGACGTCAATTAAATTTAATGCTTGATTAAAGTTGCTGCTTTCCGTTACAGAGAATAAGTAAACATCTATAACAGTATTACATAATAACGATATGCTTTCAAACAAAGTGAAATGGAAGCCCAAATATGATTTATAGACTTTGGTAATATGGAATGAATCTGACTATTATATACTCGTAGTACAACGAAGATAAGAAGTCAATTCTGACACAATACACACCAAGTTTCTGAATATTGATAAGTAAGATAATAACACGCAACAAATAAGTTTAGCATTATTTTACTACCGTCGACATTATCAATTAGTGAGAAATTGTGTAACGTGCGTGTCCAGGATTTACTCCTTTTCTGTCTAGTACTTTGGAAAGTATCAGAATAAGGAAGAAGCGCCGCAAAACATGAAAATTATATTTGGTTAAATGTCGTGTCTGCCACACGTCTGGCGCATCATAATTTCATAGGATAAGGTTTATAGCAACCTTGGCCGGACATGACTAATATATGCCAAGTGACCTCATGGTTGCTCTGAGGCCAGTTAATTATGACAAAAACCCCGGAAGCCATGATGGTAGGTCGAAAACGTGAGATCCGGAATAGAACAATCAATCTACATTTCATTATTATATTCGGTTTGTTGTTTTGGTAGAGAAGCTGAATTTTGAAAACGGTTGCTGCTGAGGGCGGGCCTAATAACATAAGCTAAGATATACCTAAAATAAAGTGGAATAGACATCATCATCATCATCAGCCACAAGACGTCCACTGCTGCACGAAGGCCTTCGCCTAGGTTTTTCACAACGATCGGTCCTCTGCTGCTGTCATTCAGCGGATTCTCACGACCTTTATCAGATCGTCGGTCCATTGCACCCTGTGGAAGGCCTGCGTTAAGAACCTTCCCGCTCCAACGGCCATCGGCAGAGAGATGGTTGTGGATGGAGACGCATATGAAGTCTTAGGATTGCTGTCTTGAGATAGTAGTCTTGAGAACTCAAATGTCTATGGGTCTCAGATGCTACTTATCATGCGGTGGCTTGGCTTTCTCCTTGTCATAATTTCAAATTTCAAACCCAGCTTCACCCGACTCGTTACATGTCGTTCAAATATTTCTAACAAATACTTTAAAAAGGTTTCCACCCGTATTGCATCGAAACGCCCTTGGCTCAATACTAAAAGAAAGATATATAGGCTTTGTAACATGTAACCGGAGGCCAGTTTTTACGCTAAAAGGATGTCTTTAAGCGACAACTCACGGTATGTGACATTCCCCGTGATGGGAGATAAAAATGGCGTCACTCTGTTCACAAGACTGTAGCAAATTTTGACAATAAAACGCCTGAGTAAAAAGATTCGTCCAAAACCCTCCTATACCGTCACGTACAATTTATCACCTCAGTTATATTGTACGCCTTGCAACCGTACCTTGAAATCAAATTTGGTTTTGCCCAGTCACCTTTACGGATACGTTACGGTCATTGACGGATACGTCTAGAAGGATGTAACCATCATCATCATCATATTTATCATCAATATCATCATCATAACTCAAACCCAACAATAAGTTTAAAGTCATACTACGATGGTAGACAGGTATCGGGATTGATTTGTTCTTTCTTTTTCTTTTTTGTGCGCCATTCGCTTGCTTATCGCAGTTAGCAACTTATTCCTCAATTTTTGTCGCTGGATCAGAACCTACAAACTTCTTAACGCTGCCTACGCCCAAAAAACGGCGCCATGTTGTTACCCCCGTCTTTTGTTTACGCAACGACACCGTAATATACGCACAGTTAAGCTCCGGTGTGGACGGGGCTTTATTCGTTACATTTATTCTGTAGTAGATTTTATTTTGTGGTTAAACAACCATTACCGAGTGGGAACATGCTTCCCAGAGGTATTGAATCGAAGGCGTGACGGACGGACGGCACGATGTATACTCTAGAGCAATGAATACTGATCACGCTGTAGACACATTTGTACGTACAGTGACCAATTTTAATTGTTTCAGACTGTATTTGTGAGAACGCCCTAATATCGTGCGAGGTCTGCACGGCCTCACGATTTACTGCCTCTTAGATTTGGATTAGGTGATAATGCTTGGTCGTGATGGTGCTTACTTTATATGCAGTGATATCATTATTTTGAGCGGTTAGACCAGTCGGTGTGACGTGACCCTGCCTGCAAAGTTAGCAGTCTCGGTTTCGATTCCCGGTAAGGTCAAACTGTGTGAAAATGGTGGTGTTGGGAAAATAATGACTCTCTAAACATCCCTATTAGTACATAATTATGTACTATAATAGATTTTTTACTGGTTTAATCACAAAAAGACGAAAAGATGTAACAAATGAACGATTTCATACAGGTATACAATTATGCGAACAACAATACGTCTTGAAATGATAATTAAGCATGTAATTAACGATTCACTTAGCACAACATTATGTAAATGTGACGAGCAGTCAAAGCAAAGTTAATTGTGTTAATTTATTCGCTAAATCATAACTAGTTTCAAAACAGCACATTCTCAACCAGTTCATGTGCACGCGGCAATCCTTTTCGAGTATTGTTATAGGTAATTTGAAAAAAAAATACTGAGTGGCAGGTTGAACAACGGTAGTGTTCCAGTTGCAACCATGTTTGGGTAACAAGTGTTACAAAAAGCAAACTTTGATTGTGGTCTATTCCGCTCTGTGACTTTTGATGTTATCGAATTGTCAACATTACCATAGATACGCAGAGTTAAAGTAATACGATAACATGTCAAAAGTAGTATGGTTTTGATATTGTCTTCTATACGTTACCTTTGAAATTGACGTTTTATACGGGTTTTATTTCGTACGAAATTTATTCATTTCAATTTTAACTTCCAAATTCTTTTTAAATTTCATATACACTATGTTACAAAGGTTTTAGATACAAATATTGTTCAATTTCTTACTTAATGTTTAAAATTAAAGTGTGAACTCAACTCTTTTCACGTGCTGCGAGTTCAAGTGTTTCAATTACGCTGAGTTTTGTGAAGCTAACTATTTTTAAGTAATTAAGATATGTAAATATGGCTTCGAAGTGTCCAATATTCCTGACAGAATTTTGTTTCGTTTGCATTTGACGTTACTACCATTTTCATAAAATTCTCCATATAAAACGCCAATTTCATAGGTAAGGACGTAATATTTTAAGTCATCCGTTTTGGCATTGAGGAAAAACTAGGTATCCAGTGACACTCGTAACGCTAAAATGCTAACGACACCTTGCTTGCCAGATCGGCTGTTTAGCCTCTACATACAAATCTTTATAGGGTTATTCCAATCGGTTACTACCCACAAAATTGCTGGCTTATCTATACTAAAATTATAAAACTGAAGAGTTTGTTTGTTTGTTTGTTTGTTTGAACGCGCCAATCTCAGGAACTACTGGTTCGATTTGAAAAATTATTTCAGTGTTAGATAGCCCATTTATCGAGGAAGGCTATATATCATACTCGCATAAACCGAAGCGAAGCGAGGGCGGGTCACTAGTTACAGATATAAAGTTCAAAGTGGCAGCAAAAAAACGCTGCGTGGTAACGGGTGGGAATAACCTTCTCTATACAAATAAAACTTCCGCGGCTGAGTGACTGACGGGATAAAGAGCAGCCTAAAACGCAGGACCTAGGGACTTGAAATTGAATAAGTACTCGTGCAAGTCGGAAAAATTACCCTCTTTCTACGGAAGTCGCTTAAAAAACGGATCGAGCAAATCATATTAACCGAACTCTATTTTTGTCAAATCATAAAAGTTAGTTATTAATTGGCCAGTTCATTTATTTAATTGTCACATGCATTTTTTAATGTTCTTTGTACTTATTTTTAAATTATTCAAATCACACTGGCGACTGCGCCGACCTTACACTAATCGTCCAGTGGCGCCCTCATTACGACGTGACCTTTTACAAAATGATGATTTCAAATATAAAACGATAAAGTCAGGGAAACGCTTTGGCAGTGTAGGTCGTTTTAATAAAGCCATTTTGACTGACAAACAAAGGAAAAAATTGTTTTTGTGGCAGCTTAAGACGAGCGTTGGTGTTTCCACCAGATATATGCTACGCTACGTTGCTTTGGATGTATTGATATCCACCAATCATGTTCATTGGTCCACATAGCCTAGCACTGGTGGAATCGAGTAGCTTTCACATCCTCGCAGCATAGCTGCACGTCTCTGGTGGAAAGGCACCCTTACAGTCGAGATCAGTTTATTAGGCTCTTAGGAGCACAGTCTGCAGTCACAATGCAAATATCTATAAGTCTTAGATCTCACTTACCATAAGGTGGTCTATGGGCTCGTTAGCATTGGCTAAGTGCCAGTCGGACCCACGAACAAAGAGTTCCATACCTAAACAACACTAGACACTATACCAGCTGCCGTTATAAAATATTGACCCCACTTTAATATTTATTCTGTTTTTAGTATGTGTAGCGGCAACAGAAATATATCATCTGTGAAAATTTCAACTTTCTAGCTATCACGGTTTTGGTGACCGACACACAGACAGACGGACGGTGGAGTCTCAGTAATAGGGTCCCGTGTTTACCATTTGCGTACAGAACCCTAAAAACAAGTAGATTTTTTTTTTTAAAGTTTTTAACAATAGCTTATTTCTAATTTCAGCATGGCACTACTGCGACATCGACGGCCGCCAGGCCTCGTTCCTGTGCCCCAACGGCACGGTGTTCTCCCAAGGCGTGGCCTCCTGTGATTGGTGGTTCAACGTGCAGTGCTCGCTGTCCCCCGCACTATATCCGCTCAACGCGCGCCTCTACCGGCGGAGGAGGAAGCAGTCGCGACCCAAACCGCATCGGTTGATAGACAAGCAGCTTGTAGATGAGATATTTTTGTAAATATCAGTTGTATGCATGTAATATTGTAGTATAACTTTGAAAATGTTAGTTTTACACGCCTACGCATTTTCACGTAGCTATTTTCAAAAAATTTTTTTATTATTTATTTATTTATTTATTTATTATCATCAACTTATCTATCATTACAGGTTTAATACCCAATGCGATAGAAAAGGCCAACCAAACCCCCTTAAGTACTAAAACATATAACGTGCAAGGCCGTTTTTTTAAAATCGCTCAGAGTGCAATGGAACATGTCAATCTGAATGGCTATACGGTTGAGAGTAGCGAGTGCGCGCGTGAGCGGCGCCCGCGCCAGCAGCTTGGTGCGGCTGCGCGGCAGCGCCAGCAGCGGCGGCCGCCGCCTGCGCTCCACGTACTTATCGGGGGCGCACAGCGCGACGTGTCGCAATAAGTCTGGATTGCTACGCTTGCCTCGCAACAGCTCCATAATATAGACGACCAACGATAGGTCCCGCCTTGTCTCTAATTTATTATACCCGACCATACCTAATACAAATAATGTAGGGTACATCAAAGGGTAGTAGGGGTAAACTGAGTATAGTTTTAGGTATAAGTATCTGGTAAACTTATTCTGAATTTTCTCCAGCATGGTATTATATTTTATTTCATAGGGTGCCCAGATTATCGCGTTACATTCCAACGAACTTCTTACTAGGGCATTGTAGAGAGCGCATATAGCTTTTATGTTCTTAAATCCTTGAGCCCGACGGAGTATGAAACCTAACTTTCTAAAGGCTTTCTTACAGATATTAACAATGTGATTACGAAACGTTAGTTCTATATCTATCTCTACTCCCAGGTCGCGCACTGTTGAAATTCTCCTAAGCGGTGCTCCATCCACTTCGTAACTGTAGTGGACCGGACACTTTTTTCGGCCAAAGGTAATCACTGCACACTTGGACGTATTGAAGGAGAGTTTGTTTCTACGGCTCCACTCGACTACCCTATCTATGTCTCTCTGGAACCGCTCCGCATCCGACTTGTCCTCCACAGTAAGCAGCAACTTTAGGTCGTCAGCGAACAAAAGACAAGTGGCCCCCTCCACTACTTCAGGCAGATCATTAACCATTATGATAAACTGCAGCGGTCCTAAATTACTTCCCTGACTTACTCCAGACCTAGTATAGTAGGGGTCTGACTTGTATCCCGCGTAATCTACGAACTGCTGCCTATCCCTCATATAACTAGCAAACCACCTGAGTGTCTGCGGAGTGCAGCCAATCGCCGCCAACTTCGCAAGCAAGATATCATTGTCGACCATGTCGAAAGCCTTTTTGAAGTCGAAGTAGGCGGCATCCACCTGTTTCCCCTGGTCCACTGCTGGCACCACCGACGTGACAAAATTGAGCAAGTTAGTTGAAGTGCTGCGACCCGGCCGAAATCCATGCTGTGCCTCTGCAAGCTGATTACTCATTTGCTGGAAAATGCAACTCTGAACTATTGACTCAAATACCTTCGCCGCAGTTGATAGTATAGCCACGGGCCTAAAACCGCTCACCTCACTACCCTGCCCTCCTTTAGGTATAGGTACTACTCGAGTCACCTTCCACTGGTGCGGAAAAAACGATGCTTGAATGCATAAATTAAAAACATGCAATAATGGCTCCGCCAACACTGCCCGGCAATCCCTAAAAACATACGCTGGTATGCCATCAGGTCCCGCTGAGTGCTTCGGCTTAAGGTGATCGAGCGCCTTCTCCACTTGCTCCAGGCGTAAGCGCCCAATATGCACGCGCGCGGCCCCCGCCTTACTTTCTGACACTGCTGCGTCCACATCTAATTTTGGTACCTGCGAATCATACACTGACTGAAAGTACAGGGCTAGCTCCTTGGCACACTGAGAATCCGGAATAGTACTGCCGTCTTTAGTTATCCTATTTCGCCTTCTAGACCCGTTCTTTGACCCCACATACTTCCAAAAACCTTTAGGGTCATTAGTGAGCTCTCTCTGTACTTTATCCTCCTTGGAAGCGTGTGCTTTTTCTATTAAAAACTTCACATTTGCCCTACACTTCGCAAACGCATCGTAATCACATTGCAATCCACTCGACTTATACCGCGCGTGAAGTCTACCTTTTAATTTTAAGTTGCGAATTATGTCCACTGTATACCATTCCGGATAGTTGTACCTAGAGTTTACCCCTTTTTGTCTTTTTTTAGGAACACACTGTTCCAGTATCCCATTAATGAAACTATAAAAAAAAATAACCGCCTTGTCTGGATCCTTAATAGTATAAAGTTCCTTCCAATTTGCATCGAGCAATAAACAATACATGAGAGAAAAGTTAGCCTTGTAAAAATTCCATTTCAACGGTGATGGTTGAATGGGCGGGTTTGTGTCAACGTCTTCCCCACGCTCCCCGAGCGCCACCGCGACCGCCAGCGGCGGGTGGTGCGGGTCCACCGCCACCAGCGGTGCGTCGGCGCCGCTCACGCGCACCGTCCCGCTCAATGAACTCAAAACCAAATCCAACTGTCGTCCATTACAGTTAGGGACTTTATTTCTCTGAGCGAATTCACAAAAAGCTACAAAATATTCATAGTAACTATTGATACTAGCATTGGCCGAGTGTAAGTTAAAATCCCCCAAAACAATTGTTTCCCTATATCTAACACTAAACTGTTCGATTATTCTAAATAGTAACATGTATTCGAACTCATTACTTCTCGGTGGTATGTAAACAACACAACATAAAAATAAAAACCTATTTTTAAAATGCACGGTAGCAGAAACCAGTTCAAATTCACAACTATCAATATTTACGTCACCGGGCACTGCCACCTGACGCAGCTCGAACTCGTGTGTGGCCACTAGAAACGCGCCGCCCTGCTTACGCCCGTCCGCGCAATCACATCGAATTATTTGATAGCTTGGGGGTATTATTTCTGCATCTTGGATGGAGTCACTGCAACCGGTTTCCGTCACTGCCAATAAATCTGCGCCTGAAGCTTCCACGTTAGTTATGAACGATCTAAGTTTAGTTCTAAGACCTCGAACGTTTTGGTACAATATTTCAACGTTTTTACTTGTCTTTGTATGGTTGTTTGTTATGGTTCCGAAACCAAGTCCACTCACTAAATTCAGCATTTACAGGCCAAATTTCCGGCTGCTTTAGTAATTTAAATATATGTTCCGGCGCACTAATAACGAAAGAAGCATAGCCGCGTTCGGTTTTATGGGACACCTTTTCAATTTAAATAACAGTCAGTTAAAGGTTTAACACGTCCGATCCAAATGTTATTGTCATGCAGCAGATTTCTGTTGTTGTCATTTCGTTAAATAGGCAAAATAAGTGAAAAAAACTAATTCAAAGATGAAGTAACGCCTAAATGGCGGATTTCATTGTCAGGTGTGAACATTATATGTAGTGACTTTTGAGACATATTGTGTTTATTTAAATAGAATGTGTCTAGAAAAGGGTTAGGTACATATCAGAACACCTAAAATTAATAAGCCTAATGTATCATAATCCCTAAAGGGTCATAATACCTAATGGTTTTTTTATTACGACCGTACATTTTTCAGGATTGTTATAAAACTAACCTAACCTAACCTAATGAGTTCTACGCAATAGCTTTTTAAAAAATCCTTTTTTTTTTTCGGTTTCTGAAAAACAGACCATTAGGTATTATGAACTTTTAGGTAAGTATTATGATACATTAGGCTTATTCATTTTAGGCCTTCTGATACGTAACCCTGGTCTTCTAGAGGTTACGTATCAGTACCAGTACCAGTACTTAAAAAACAACAAATTAAAATGTGAGCACGATTGCTTGAAATTTATATTATTCTTTAAAAGAATTCATTGTTTTAATTTAGAACTGTAACCTTATAAGGCGTCAAGCTTTTGTTAATAGGTAGGATTGATAAGAACGATTGTTCCTTTACTTATCAGGCCGAGAGCATAACTGACAAAATTAATTGGTTGATAGCGTAAGGGCCATAAAATAATTAATGTTAATTAAAAAACAAATGTTAAAAGATTGAGAACTAAGAACTTAAGGGTTTTTTATACCTTCCTAAATTATTGTTAGTGACTAGGAAGGTATAATAAGCACATTAATGTGAGTAAATCTGACATGCTTTGTGTAATCCTAGCAAAGTTGCATTAAATGTCAAGCCAAATAAATGTTATGGAATGGTTCTGTAGATTTGCATCTCGATGGCTTTTGTAAATTTCATACATGTTTTTCATATTCATTTCATTTCTATTTTCTTTGGGCTTAATAGAATGGCCACCTTCCGTCTCGATAATACCGATTATTGTATTCTCATCGGAATTGCATAAGTAAGCAAAGTGTAGTAACATTTTAAGCTAATATAAGTACATAAGTGTGTTAAAAACTAAACTACAGCGAGCCTAGTATGGCTGCGTCTATATCGCTAGTCAAATGTGGATAAAGCATCCGTCACTCTCGTACTTACGTGTCGAAAGATGACGGATGCCTTATTTAGACTTTGTCACGCGATAAAAGCAGCCATAATAGGCCCCCAGCGGCCCTAGTATGGCTGCGTCTATATCGCGTGTCGACTGTGGATAAAGCATCCATCACTTTTTAACACGTGTACTTATTTACCTGTCAGAAGGTGACGGATGCCTTATCCAAAATTTATCACGCGATAAACGCAGCCATAATAGGCCCCCAGGTATGAAGACTGGCGAAGAGTACAGTCGTGGACACAGAAAAAGCCTAGTCGCAAAGACCGTGGGTTGTTTTTGAAGTTACATTATTAGACAGGGTTCTAGGTAGGCTCAATAATCCAAGTCTGGTCTGGAGGCCTAATATGGCTGCTTTTATTGCGTAACAAAGTGTGGATAAGGCATCCGTCACCTTCTGACACGTAAATAAGTTCGAGAGGGACGGATGCTCTATCCACGTTTGACACGCGATATAGACGCAGCCATAATATGCCCGCAGGTCTGGCTGTTACTCGACGGTATTGCTTGTCACTTTGAATTTTTTTTGATCAAATTCGTTTGTTATAGATTGATTATAAAGTGAGAGAAGGAAAAAGAACACTGCCATTTTTGTTGTGGTTAATTTAAGTAAAAAAAATATATTAAGATTTCATTTTATTTATACGCCGTGAACTTACTGCAAGATATTCTACCTTACAGAAACGTAACTTCGCACAACTAGGTACTACAAGTTCAAGTTCAATTCTTTATTAAATGGCTACTGTCCAGTGGGACCATTCTGCCAGTGTCAAGGTTGGAAGTTACAAACTAGGCACTACAACAGTTAAAGTATGCTTTGTCACTTTCTATCAAATTCAAATGTCATAACGAAAGGTAAAGCCAAACCATATTTGAACCATACGAGTACTTTAATTATTGTGGGTTTATGAATTAGAGAGATGATAAGTACATATTTACCTAGAGAGTCAAAATTCTAAGGGCCGTATAACATGTATGTTTCGGTGCATGGCGTCGAAGTGTACAAGAGGGCCTATTAAGGTCGTGTTAATCACTGTGGATACGTGAATAATACATCTGTCACTTTCTAACCAGTATGTAGTTAAAAGGATGTGAAGTTAAAAAATTCCATACAAAATCGATAACGTTTCTCTTCCCTTAAACATGAGCCGATTTTTACGATTTTTGAATCCTATTGTAGATATCGTCATTTGTCCGAATTATAGTTTATCCTAAAGCCATTTTAAATTTTAAAACTTTTTAGTGTTGTTATAATACAACCCTAACCGTTCCGCAGATATTGGAAAACTTAAAAAGTTGCCTGACTCATCTGAAAACCAGTTTAGGGCAAATGAAAATTCGGACAATCGATGTGTTAGGATAAACGTTGTTAGGGATTCCGAGGGACGCCCGAGTGCGACAGATAAATATATGTATACAACCGAGTACACATAACCTTTTGAGCGGCAAAGCCGGCAAATCACGACTAAATATGGCGTCTGAGACACGTCGTATTACTTCGCTGCTTGACGTTGAAAAGTTTCATATTCTGGTTTTACATGTAGTACGCAATACATGATATGAATTTGAATTGTCTTGGATTGGAAAAAAAGTAACGGGGTTAAGCATCTTGCAGTGGGATCTCGGATTATTAGACTTTATTCTACGTACGATATTTCGAGTCTCGACTTAAATTTTGAATAATTATTGACTTTTTCGTTTTGCGTATTTTTCCAAAAATGTACGTCTTACGTAGAATGAAGTACTAAATATAAGTCGCTCTTATTTTGTAATAACATATTATGTTTAGGAAATAAATACATGTGATACGAATATTGCTGCTTCTTTATTTTAATAATTAAATGATTATCTTAGGACAATCTCACGCAAATTGACCTAGCCCTAAAATTAAGCTCTAAACTTGTACTATACGGGTTAGACAACGATAAACTTACTTACACAGAGAAAAACATAAGTTAAATACAACAAATATACGCGCTCATCACACACATATCTGCCCTTACCAGGATTTAAACCCAGGAGCGCTAGCTTCGAAGGCAGGGTCACTTCCAAGCTACCGACTAGACTAACGGTCGTCAATGAGTAAGTAATTTAGCTGAATTCTTAAGACTGCGCCGAGCGTACGCCGGATGTACAGTGGCGCCCTCATTACTTTTATTGTGTTTTCTAATAAACTAAAGTATTTTCTTGAAATTGGACAAAATATTTACATACATACACATACATAAACTCACGCCTTTATTCCCAGAGTGGGGTAGGCAGAGCTACAGAATTTCCAACAACTATAAAAACTTTTTGATAATTCTGTAACCACATTTTGCACACTTAGGCGAAGATGTTTACCAGTGTATTAGTGACAGGTTGCAAGCCCATCGCCTAACAGTACTACACGCCTTTATTACCTTAGTCGGCTTTTACGACATCCACGGAAAGATACGGAGTGGCACTATTCTAATCCGGCTACCACACGGGGAAATATTTCTGTACTACAAATGAAAACACAACTTATAGGGTATATCATATAGTTTAATAACAATTCACCTTCGAGTTATTAACTTAACGGAAAAAAGTGGCCACCTTTTGCCGTTAAGCTGACTACTCAAAGGGTAAGTGTTATTAAAGTTTGTTACGTATCCCATAATTTGTGTTTATACTTGCACTACAAAAACATTTCGTCTGATTCCAAGGAAATTATTTAGTTAATTGGAAGACACAATAATAGTAATGAGGGCGCCACTGGACGCTCGGCGTTTGCTTGGCGCAGTCTTAATTTATTTGGTAAACGAGCACCTCCCTTTAGTCGCCTGGCCCTTTATTACAGTGTACACCCCTATTGCCATCATATTCGCCGTTACTGTTTGAATAAAAGGAGCTATCATTAATAATAAGATAATACAGCCTTGATGGTAAGTCTCAAGCACGACAGGACGAAAATGGTTTATTGTGGTTCTCACAAAATAGAGAAGCTTTTTTTGTAGATCTCACAAAATAGCATTGTACTCGTACGGAGACCAGCGATCGAATATTTCCTACTTATATTATTAATGTGAAAGTGTATATGGATGTTTGACCCTCAACGACAAATAAACGGCTGTACGGATTGAATCTTTACAAAACTGAATATCCAGATTAATTTTATCGAAACACCTTTCAACGAACGGATCATGATGACTCGCCGCATGACTTTATTTGTTTTGGGAGTCTAACCTAACCTAACCGGGTAACGGGTAGTACGAGTTGTATTTTCTCGCTTGTCGCTCAGTGCGTCTCCATCGTTACAGACTAGATAGAAAGGGAGATCCGAGCGACATACTAGTCGCGGACATCATGTGCTAACCCTCTTGACCTGACGTAATTAATGTTTAAGATATCCTGAAAACATCATGGTTTCAGCAAAAAATTGCATTAACACATGTAATAGTAGTAGTCGTTTTTATAACATATCATTCTAATACAGAAAGTTTTCATGGGCAATAAATGCATGATGCACCATTATTAAGGCTATAATTAACTTGTATCAATGAAGTTTTTACAAACATAAAGATAAATAATCATGCACATAGTAATTTCATGCCAATTTACTGTGAAACGGGGTGGTAAGTGGTGGTTAAACAATTAAGACATAAGTGGAGATGGTATCGGCGAGTACTACGGTATATTTGTATTTAGAGTGGAGAAAGGAGCGCCTAGAAATAACGATCTAACTACACTCACATGTCAAAGAATTGTAAGAGAAAAATAACGATGATGGAGCGAAATAGAAGGAAAATGAGTAAGTCATCTGGGGGTTGATAAAAAGATAACAGATATTTATTCAGTAAGTAGGCCGCACGGGCACTTTTACACGTCAAGAATCTACCAGCGCTTCCCAAGAGGAGACCACTGCCGAGAAGAAACGCCGCAAGAAACTCAGCAGTCAGTCGTTTTTTAACCATATTTAATAATACAATGATACGACTTAGTCTAGCGTTATATAAAGCTATAAATATTAAATTAAATATCAAATAGCATGCGTAGTTCAGCAGGAAAACATGTCAAAAATATTACGAGAGAGACAAAGGGAGAAAAGGAAAAAATAAAAAAAGGAAAAAGAGAGGAGAAAAAAAACACAGGACAACCAAATAAAAGTTTGATATGCTTTCCTACATCAACGGAAACGGTATTTTATTTAATCTTCCATGTTAATTAAAACATGACGTAAATATGAGAGGATAAGAAGGTTCCTTAAATACCGATCTCGAACATAGTTTTAAATTACTTAGTTCAGAAGTGTTTCAGGTTTTAATGATACAGGTAAAGAACGCTACCTCGTGGTACATCTTTACCAAGTGAGCTGATTTGGTGTAGATTTCGCACCCGTCCCAAAATGCTCAGTTTTAATTAACCAGCTGTAAATATGTCTGATGCAATTGACCAATACACGTGAAACGTTGTTGTAGGTCAATCCAAAATGCCTACATATGAAAATAACTTGAGTGACGGCACCAATGATGGACACTTTTAGCAGAGAGGCACCAGTAATGGACACTTCACTTTTAATTCAAATTTCTTACAGTCCTAAATTGATTGATGCAAAACAAATGAACCACCCTTATCTTGTGTAAAATAAAAATCAAGTGTCCATCATTGGTCCTTGTCCGTTACTGGTTCCGCCACCCTAATAGGTCTAATACTTAAACTCGATCCAAAAAAAAATGCGATAAGACTGATAAGGCATGTAATTTTTCTATAAATTAGTTTGTTTACATCTTTGGCCGTTTCTAATTTACATTTCTTTACATTTCGACTCTAACTCTTCCACCCAATTTTATTCCTTCCACCATAAACTTTGCTGTCCTAACCTCCAGGGTAGTGATTCTGTAAAGTTGTACTTGTTTTATTTTACGTCAAATACATTAAGATAAAGCGATGGATTGTTGTTTATTACAAGAAAACATATTCTCAAAGTTACCATGGTAACAGGAGTTCAAAAATATTCTTGCAAAATATTAATTGCTGGGTAGTGATTCTGTAAACAACGCCGGTCGTGCGGACTGTCGAGTGATATCCAAGCGGCGAGATTAAGTAGTCCCGTCAGTGCGAATAAAACACATTGTAGCGCGTGCATTTTCAACTAAGCAGCCTTATACGTTCGGACCCATCGTGTTGCTAAATTGAAAATGCACGCGCTACAATGTGTTTTGTTCGCACTGACGACGGGACTACTTAATCTCGCCGCTTGGATATCACTCGACAGTCCGCACGACCGGCGTTGTTTACAGAATCACTACCCAGGTCCACAGACCGCACCACCACTATTTCGGAGAAATACGCACGGCCTTTGTTTTCCCAACAATGACGATTCTTAAGCTCTTAATCAAGGGCCGTCGATGTGAATTGCCCACCGCGCTCACCGCCTAAGTGTGCCAGTCGTGAGAAACGGTAACCAGCCGGGCCGTTTGTCTCTGCCACCTTCAATTGTAGATTTAAATTGTTGGTGTATACAATAAGTAGGACCTAGGGTCGCTTGGGTTGAACCCTAGAACCCTACATCTTACTTACATCTGAAATGTCTAAGTAAGTATCAATTATTCCTACACTATTCTGATATTTCATCGCAGTCCATTGCAAAATGTCTAAAAAAACAGGGATATTTTTGATGTGTATAGTTTTCCCAAAGCAGCCCTTTTCTTTCGTTACTATTTAAACAGATTTTGTTTCAGGAAAACTCACAAAATGAAGCTCTTTTACTTAGTAAACATTTAATTAAAGTTGGTACCCATACCTTATATGTTTTTACCTAAAACCGAAAAAAACATACTTACATTAAAGGGCGTTTTCACTAAAAAGTGTACCCAGGCCTTAATTGGGTACACTTTTTAGTGAAAACGCCCTAAATCACGCCTGTTTCCCAGAGGGGTAGGCAGAGACCACTTCTTTTCACTTGCTACGATCTTGACAAATTTCTAACGCTTCTTCCACATTCTTACATCGAGTCATGCACGCACGTCGGTTTCGGGTAGTTAAGATTCGGCCCTACTACTACGAGTACTTACTTAGGTACTTATATTTGGAACGTCAGCTAAGAAAAGAGAAAAAAATATCATTTGTTTTAAGTTACTAAAGTACCCATTCGCCATTTTGGGTTATACACAGATTTAGTCTCCTGGCTTTCCTGTGGACATACCCGAAGTTAACGTGTTTAAGGCCTAATTTTCTGGCTGAACCCACATCCGCATACACGGCGTCACGTCTGCTTTAGTCCTATCAAATAAAAACATAACATATGCATATAAGCCCTTAACTTTGGTTTTTGTGATTGTGTATGACCCTTTTATATTTGGTGTTTTTAGCAATGTTATAGTTATTGTCCGCTGAATTTATTTAAAAGTAATGCTGTTAATTGCATACAAAATCGAAAGGGCCATGGAAAAATCACATACAGCCAAACTTGTGTTTTAACACACTTTGTGTGTTGTTTTTTTATTTCCTACTTTTTTGGTTAGAGAACAAAGTTAACAAAAGTGAATAAAAGGCGTGCGGCGGTGCGTGTGCTTAATTTGTAAATAAATAATAAATAAATATCAGGGGACAATGTCACACCAATTAACCTAGCTAGTCCCAAACTAAGCTCTAGGCTTGTTCTATGGGTACTAGACAACAATATAAACACTTACCTATATAGAGAAATATATACTTAAATAGGTACATAGAAAACATCCATGACTTAGGAACAAATATTAAAAAAAAACGCTCTCGTCATCAGGATTTGAACCCAGGACCGCTACATTCGTAGGCGGGGTCACTACCAACTAGGCCAACGCGTCTTCAAAAGTTACATTAGTTTTGACCGACTTCAAAAAAGGAAGTTTCTAAATTCGTTGGAATCTTACTTACTATATTTGTATATCCCCAACCGAAAGGGGACGGACTCGAATTTTAACAACCTCGTCAGGTAATCCCCTATTTTAGGCTATTTTTCGGGCGTCACTACACTAACTATTTTATACTACGAGTAGAAGCGCGTAAAAGTATTTTATTGGTATTTCCGTAGAAACTATCCCCAGGGTAAAATAATCTACTTGTTTGCAAAACAAAGCCGTTACTCCGTGAAATAAGGATTTTATAAAAAAAAAGATTCGCCTCGGTTTAAACAAATGAAAATGGGAAATGCCCATCTGAAATAATGGATATTTTTTTTGAATAGGTTCCTTGGTTCCAGAGCTGCGGGTTAGATACAAAGTTTTAAAATTCGCAATAGTACCTATCTATTTTTAGTTTATGTAACATGTATTGTACAGATATTTCTGCGTTATATCAAGCGACAAACCTCCATGCAGTTTATTAAAATTCGGCTATTTACCCACCCATGCCTCGCTCCAAAACGCGTGGATTTCCCTCCGTCCGCGCGAGCCTTCATTCGTTTCGCGACGCGCGCCGCACTCACGCGCAGGTTCTGTTTTTGTCGCGCCGGCGCAGCTAGCGCGGGAAACTAGTGTCACGGACTTGCTTGACAGTTGGATGTAAACACAATGGGGACTTTAATGCTTATAATATGCGGTAAGTAATTAAAATTTTTAAGTAAGTCGAATTTACGTTCAATTTCGTTGATAAAAAATGGAGTTCTTGTTCGATTTCTTTTGTTTACAAGTTGTAGTTTTCATACTTACACTTTTAATAAATCCTAACACATCTTTCAAGCTACGCAACGGATTTTAGTGCGGTTTTCATGAATATACGCAGTGATTGGTTTTTGTACGGGGGCTACGGAAAATTCACATATAATAAACCGAAGCGAAGGGAGGGAGTATCGCTAGTGTGATATAAGTAATAGGTTCGTTATACCTATAGAAAGTAGAGAAATGTGTGTCTGCCACCTTTATAGACCAAATTTTAAAGTTATCTACTTTACTTATAAATATTCAAAGGGTTTTTTGTCTTTCACAACATGTTCTCAGACAACTCATGCCGTATATAAAATCCGAGTTTTCAGCGCTGTTACATAAAGATAACACAAAAAGGTAATAAGAGATTTCGTTCGTGTCTGTCACAATCGTAAAACAATGCAAAAACAAACGCCTAGAGCTATAACTTTACAAACACTGCACTTGTAATTAAAGTAAGCCTTCACACAGATTCGTTACATTTAAGTAATTAGAAGTGCAGTCCTTTTCTTCAACAAAGTAAAGGAATGCGTGCGTTGTGAATGCGCCGGAGTCATGCTCAGGTGGAGGTAGTTGCAGCGGGTAATTGCTGTGGTGCGGCGTTGTTTACTTACGAATGATTGAGATCTTGTTAACTCCTTGTTTATAGGTAATGTAAAGTGACGGTGTACTCAAAACTACATACATAAGCTCACGCCTTTATTCCCAGAGTGGGGTAGGCAGAGCTACAGAATTACTAACAACTCTAAAAAGTTGTTAATAATTCTGTAACCACATTTTGCACAATTAGGCTAAGATGTTTACCAGAATAAACAAAAAAAAAAACAAAAAAACTTATTTCCAAAAACAAACTGGCTCAGTTTAGTCACTTCTTAAAATATCAGACGGCATCGATTAAGATGTAAGTGAGCCGTAGCAGTGTAAATTTTGATGATGTACTTTTTTTTACGTCAAATACATTAAGATAAAGCGATGGATTGTTGTTTATTACAAGAAAACATATTGTCAAAGTTACCATGGTAACAGCAGTTCGAAAAATATTCTTGCAAAAAATTAATTGCTGCTCTGTTTTGACATGAAAGAAAGATTTACTCGTACAGGGACACTATTGTATTTTTTTGTTTTTATAGAAAAAGTAACTACGAGTAGGTAGTAATGTAATGTTCATTTATTTATTTACTGTAATCGATTCCTAGTACTTTAATAGTACAAGTCTTTAGGTAGGTAGTGCTTAGTTTGGGACTAGGCCAGTTTGTCTGAGATATCTAAATGGCTATTCTTTATCTAATTTTCTAATTGACGACGCGCTGGCCTAGTGGGTAGTGACACTGCCTACGAAGCTAGCGGTCCTGGGTTCGAATCCCGGTAAGGGCAGATATTTGTGTGATGAGCGCGAATATTTGTTCCTGAGTCATGGATGTTTTCTAATGTATTTAAGTATATATTTCTCTATATAAGTATTTATATCGTTGTCTAGTACCAAGGTCAATTAATTGGTGTGAGATTGTCCAAAAAAAAAAAATTAAATTGTTCAAGCACGTTAATCTATGAAGCTGTGATCTCTAACGCATGGGAATCGCGATGGCAATTGATAAATTACATATTATTATCACTAATTTATATTTGACTCAATCTGCTCTAATCTAAACGAGATTCAATATCATTGGCCTTTAATGGATTTATCTCAAGCAGGACTAATATTATGTTACTCCAGTTTTATTATAACAATGTAAACCCGTCGAAAAAGGTCTAAGCGAGGTTGCACTCAATGCCAATGTCCTCGTAAGAAAAACTGGCCGCCGTAATTGCAGTGGAATTATTACCTGCGCGCGACACAGGCCGCAGCCTTTCAGAGACCTTCGAAGTGTGACGGTTCTTTTTGTGAAACTTTCCGTTATGCACCTATGGAAAGGATTGGGAAATATGTAATTAGCACTTAAGCATTTAAAGGGTGTTTTTGGATGGATTCACTCGGCCTAATTATAGCCACCCGAAACTAACGTTCATGCAATGCACGAAGACGTTGACGAATTTAGAGGTTGCGACAGAGGTATGATTGGACCGATGCATCTTGCGTTCCGTAGTCTCTGCCTTCCCCATTGGGAGACAGGCGAGAAGTAAGTAAGTGTATGTAGATGGCCAGCTGTTTTGTTGTTGAAACGTCTCCGCCATATTGATAAGTGCCTAACTTTGCCTTATGCATTATGCACGAGCACGTGAGACAATTTAAGGCAATAGCCTAGCAGTTTTAAAAGAAGTCTTTCTGATCTCACTTTTTACTCGCATATTGTAAATGCGAAAGTTTTGAGGTTACTCAATCGCGCCAGAACGGCTGAAGAGATCTGGATGAAATTTAGCATAGATTTTAGTCTGGAATAGCCTATAGGAAAATTGGACAGGTCCCGAGGGAATTAGTGATAACGACTTATACGCGGACAGAGTCGCACGCAAAAGCTAGTCATATTACAATTTTGAAAGTAACTTTGTCTGTCTATTTGTTACACTTCCACTGTTAAAGCACTGGGTAGTGATTCACTACCTAGAATCACTACCCTGAATCGGTTTCGATGATATTTGGTATGGAGATAGCTTGATCCCCGAGGGGCAAACGATGGAGTCGCGGTCAACAGCTTGTATAATGTAGTACAGCCACAGAAGACCGCTCTTCCTAACAAAACAAAGTTTATGTAGATCGAAATTGCCTACTCTGTGCTCCCTTTTCAATCGCCTAAACGTTCACGTGTGTTATCCTCTCACTCAGCCCATACAGATGTCACACCCAGAGATGCAAGTTGTACTTAGGTTGTAGCTTTACGCCTCAAGTGCGGAGGCTTCGTACCATACCCATCATTATGCGGACTCAACACGCACAATAAAAGTTAAACAATAACCAAATGTAGGCGCTCGCGTCACGTTACATCATAATGATACATTTTCCGCATCAACCCGTGTAGTTGGTCACAAATGGTCATAAACGTTGGCAACTAAAAGACCATATAAAATTGCCTAAAATTCGCGCTAACCGCTTGATTTCGTAACGTGTAAAATATTTAGATCAACGTATAAATCAAACTCAAAGTCATTACAATGAAACCGCATAAAACAACCACAACCTTAGTTTTTTTTCTCAAACATTGTTTTAGGTTCAGCCTAGTTTGGGGTCCGCAAGATATCGTACCTTTTTGTAAACAGTGTATTTTTTATTAATAAAGTTATTCTTATTCTTAAGACATTGTTATTTTAAACTAACGAGTATTAGGTAAAGAATTAATGTTGTTAATACAATATTCATTAGGCCTGATCTTGGCGTTTAAGGTAAAATTAATAAGCAGTGTTATGAAACTTTAATGAATTCTGTTGGCCACAGAGGTCATGAACTTTCGTTTTATTTGGAGAGAAAACTTGGAGTGTTAATGCAAGTCACGGGCAGCGCGTGCGCCGGTGCCATGCAGCGTATACTATAACACCACATCAGTGTAATTTTCTTAAATAACTCACAGACGAGCTCGTCGACGTAGATACGATGGTTGACACGTCAGCTCCTAATCATTACCCGTTCGGAGGTGTCTTGACCTTGGTTGAATATCGGTGTAATATCAATCATGTATCAGGGGATAATCCTACTGGTTATTCTTTAACGGAAAATAACGAGGTCGGTGACGAGCTTTACAATTAACAGAGCCTGATATGACATTATTTAAGTCGTTGATTATGTCGATTTGACTCCTAGGGGCATGAATTCGTGGATAAATAAAAGTCTTCTGTGTAGAGTTAGTTATTTTTACCCGACTGCGTCAGAAGCAGGATTAATTTGATTCGAGTCTATGCATATATGTATATTTCTTTAGCACGCTCTGCAGCCTAAACGGCTTTAAGACATGGTGTTCTTACATTCGTCTTGATTGTGGGAGTGACATAAGCTATGATGTGAGGGACCACTCGAAATCATTAATTACAGGGTACAAAAACAAGTTCTCGAAGGAGATTCTAAAACTCAAACGAGAAAAGACTTGTGCAGTGACTAGGATCCTAACTGGACATTGCAAATTGAACAGACTCTTGTACCTAATGGGATTGAAACAAGAAGCGACATGCAGGTTCTGTCAGGAAACAGAGGAGACAGCTATGCACATCCTCTGTTCTTGCGGACCACTAATGCGTAGTAGAAGTATCTACTTAGGGCGACATATCATGGACCCACAAGAGATACAACTCCTCATTGCCCAAAGCATCTGGAAATTCCTGGACGCAACGGGCCTTTGCGGTGAACTCTAAACAAAGGGCTGTTACAAAAGATCAGCAATGGTCGAAGTGGCACACAGAGCCCATCCCAACCCCTACTTTTTTTTTTTTTTTTTTTTTTATAATAGAGGGAGGCAGACGAGCAGGCGGCTCACCTGATGGTAAGTGATCACCGTCGCCCATGGACACCTGAAACACCCAAAATAATAATAATTATATGTGGGTTCATTTATTGCTTTCTATGTGACGATTAGTCTTTCACCTTGTATTACCTACTGCATCATCTATATTATACTTAACATAGGTAGACGTAGGCAATAGGTAACTTGACGGACAGTTGTAAGAAAGGAAATCTCTCTGTGTTGCCCATTGATACGGCTTTCTCTTATCCGCGCTGTTTCCGCTATAAATACTGTGCCTTAATGCCGAGATACATCTGTTACGATTACGATACAATAGTGCCGTTGTTTAATGTCTCGAGCTAGGTAATATAGAATTTATACTCCAGAGTTTTTACGTAATCTAGGTTTTTATGCGAGGTTACTATAGGAGATAATTTATACAGATATCTTGTTATAGGCTATCTGACGTAAAGTATGACACTACATAAAAATAATATATGTGTCATTGAATATAAGAGATCGCTAATCAGCGATAAGACCGCCTCTTGTTTACCTGTGTTGTGTTCTCTCTATTTACTGTGTTCCCTGTAATGTTTTTGATTGGTGTACAATAAAGTTTTTTGTATTGTATTTTCCCACTCATCTTGTATTATCTCCCTAATATTATAATAGTTTGGATGTTTGTTACTCAATCACGCCAGAACGGGTGAACGGATCTAAATAAAATTTGGCACAGAGATAGATCAATAAGTCTGGAACAGAACGTCGACTACTTTTTATCCTGGAAACGCGGACAGATGCGCTAGACCTAATTTTGAAATATTGTACAGTGGTTAGAATGCTACTTGTCTAGCCCTACGATGTAACTGCGAGGGATAAGCCAACGTTTCATGGAATTTCACTTGATCGAACGCTATATTCTGCTGAAACCATGATGTTTTCAGCATATCTTAAGCATTAATTAATTCCGCGCATGTTAGGTTCGGTAAGACTCGTGACTACCAATAAAAAACTCTACCTTTCGATAAATGGAAAGTTATGCGTAATGATACGTCCGTGGAAAGGTGTTTCCATAAAATAATAGGAACCCAACTGTGAGATAAATAAAAGTACCTGTACACTTTTACACTTTTTGTGCTTTTGTGTTTTTGTGATTGTACTTTTGTTAAAAATAATATGTATCTTTTCCCTCAATATTCTCGCCCACAAAATGTACCACCAAGAAATAGATGAGCTACTCCCTTTTCAACTCTACAAATGGTCCATTCTGGCCCATTCGCAACGTCAATGAAAATTTATAACAATATTCCTAACTCAATTAAACATATAGAAAACCCTAACCAGTTTATTACAGCTCTAGAATTAATGTTGTATTTACTTTTATTAATTTGTGCCATGCATGTAGAATATTAGAATAAAATTATAAATTCAGAATGTAGTATATTATACTTATAAGTTTATTACTCTATTTTTAAGATTGCTGTGCCCTAGCAGAGTTCATGTTAAACATAATAATGTTAACTTAAGACCTTTTGTATACAACACGATCGCAATAAACGTTTTGATTTGTACTTTTGGCGCTTTAGACCTTTGGCACATTACTGCAGCAGTTTAAACATGGCGTTAAAGTGACAAACCACTAAAGTATAACAGCTTTGAAGTAATGCGCAACCGTACGGCCGATCGAAAGTACTAGCCCAAGTGCCCTGCATGTAAGTCCAACTATTAATTTTCACAACATGTAAATACAACGTAAAACGAAATTTACTGCCGCTTTGAGTCACTCATTGGTGCCCTCCTTAGGTCTCTTGAGAAATGATAAACGCCGATTGTTATGTCGCGAGATTTCGCAGGGCGTCGTAACGGTCGCAATCTCACCTGCTTACGTACTTGTGTCCGTAAAGCCATCTCGATTTCTCGGTATGAAGTGTATTTTAATGGTATAATCGGTCAAGTGTTGCAGTAACCACTCCTCGTGCATAGTATGAATATGTAACCACACCATAATGAATTGGTACCTCCACCACACTTTTTTCTTCTATGGAGTAGATAACTTAACGTAACGTCATCGAGCAACTGTTTGAAAGTAAAGAGAGAAAGAAAAATCATTTATTCGTGACAAACAGACAAATTAAAATACGGTCAAGTGCGAGTTGGACTCGCACACCGAGGGTTCCGATTCCTATTTAAATTCGACTTCGAATGGAGTCCGAGCCCAACTTGCACTACCATTTCATTTGTAGGTATTTGTTGTTCTTCAGAGTTTGAACTAGGTATACTAAACTGGATTCTTGTATATTTTAACCTTTTTATTTACGATACAACAACATCAAACAAATCTTGTCTAGTTTTCTAACTCAAAAGTACGCATCTGCCGTTGTGTATCTAATAGTTACATTGTGTATTAAGGGCGGTAAGTAAGGATTTACGATCGAGGCTCTAGTAGAGGTTCGTAATTCCCGTACCGCCCGTGAAACATACAATATTTTTCATCACATTTGCGAGTTAATAATTATGAATTATAGCTTTAATACACAAGTCAGCACAACTATCATTACGAAATACGTGAAATTTTTTTGAAGCGGACGGCAGGCTTTTGGCCCACTACACAGATTATACAAATGTTTCGTTCAAAAACGTTAAAGGCGTAGGTATAGCCATGACGGAGTGTAAAAAAATATCGACGTTTTGATACAAAAAACTATTTAAATCGATTATTAAGAACATTCGTTGAGAATGTAAGTAACATGTAGCGAGATTGCTATAAAATTCCTGTTTAGATGACATTTTTAGTCAATTTTTCAATTGCGTGTAAACTTCTTGCCTGAATTTGCATGACCTGTGTGCTGTGCTATAAATTAAAAAAAAAATACTTACCGACCTCGGGTTTCATGACAAAAAGAAAGCTCGAGGGTTTTATATGGGGCATTACGGCCAAGTTAACCTGTATGTTTAGATACTGTTTACGTGCAAGTGTGATGAAAAGTATATTTAAACCGTTTCTTTGTAGTATCGTTAGTTTGTAATAGGTATTCTCTTTCGTTAAGAGGGCGTCATTGTATCACAGTTTAGTTCGCAAGTCGTACTCGCTCGGTTGGTGGCGGTCTCGGTCAACCGTGAAATCCGAGCGTTGCGTAAGTGTAGGAAATGCATGAAGTGTATTGATACCTTTTGATTAGGAAGTACTTTGTGGAATGGATGGCTATAATGATAGTTCCCTATCATTAGCACCGATGACGGCGAGTTAGGTATGCGTTAACTTTGCTGTTCAGGGAATAATACTCACATTAGCTACATGAGAGAAACATCGTTGACATAAAACATATATTTTATCAGGTTTATCCTTGTTTCACAGACTTTCATTTCATAGAACGTATCACTTCGCAGAATTTTCGTTTCATGGAAAAAAAGTTTTTCTGCTTAACCCGTTTTTATTTCACGTTATCTTGTGCACTAACCTAACATACGTAAATCATATTGAAGATAACCTGAAATCGACACGGGTTCAGCAGAAAATGGTTTTCTATGAAACGAAAATTCAGCGAAGAACGTTCTATGAAATAAGTGTCGGTGAAACAACGGAACACGACAACGGATGTCGTAGTTTTAACATGTAGGTCATAGCCTTTGTAAATGATGTATATCAATTATAATTATACTTTTTTAATACGAGTAAATTTTATCGATGTAACAACTGAGTGGCGAAACGGAACAATAAATATTGATTACGTTTGACTTAATTACAGAGGAAATAAATAATTAAAATAAATTGTACAGTATTATTAACACCCATTATTATTAGACCAGCAAAGTTATACGATTAGTTAATTATTATAATCGTACTCGCATTTGCTTTACGACTAACTATTATTTCTTAGCTCCGTAATCATTGAGTTAGAAATCTAAAGTATGTATTACCTTTAACTACAGAGAAAGTGACATAACATACCAGCTGTAAATCCCTCTTCTGATGTTAGAATGCGGGGTAAGCAGAATTAATCCCACTTCTGATCGAAGAATGCCTTTAAGTCGCGACAAATTAGCGGTAATGTGGCTCGAGGTTCCGCTTCACTTTTGGTATCATCCGGCCTTATGTCACGGCTTATTGAGTGTAAGGTAGCCAAGTTTTTATAAGGCTGATGCGGGACATTTCTGCTTTACATAAAACTGTTTTTATTAAGAAGCATATTTACATTTCTAGTGTTAGGATGTTATCTTATCTCAATGTATGTTGGATGCATTTGAACTTCGTGAGTATTTTTAAATTACAATAAAAAACCAATTGCCAATCTCGCGCAAATTAACCTAGTCCTGAAATGCATAGAAAACACCCAATGCTTAGAAACAAATCGTTCATTTAATACGAAACGGACACATTCCAAAATGAGCCAGTGTTGCTTTTTAAAATTAGAATCTATTCGTATAAGATTTTTAGTGTAAGAGCAAATTATTTTGGAATGTGTCCATTTTGTATTCAATGAGCGAAATATTCGTGCTCATTTCACAAATATTTGCCTATACCGGGAATTGAACCTGGGACCGCTAGCTTCGTAGGCAGGGTCACTACCAACTAGACCGCGTCGTCTAAATTATGATTTTGGACATGTATGTAAAACACAATAAATTACATGATTATGCGATTATGACATATCTCCTAAAGGAATGTGAGATTTGAATGATTAAATTATAAATTCCTAAATGCCGTTTATTTGAATCATACTTCTTGAACGTTAAGCGTATTAAAAAACATGTATTACAAGTAGCATGTCATATACATATAGTTTGGATAATTTAAAAATATTGGAGTTTAAAATGTGCGGGACGTCAAAGGACGTAACGAAAATCAAAAACATTTCAATGCGACACCAGTCTCCCAGAATAAAGGTCGGTTGGCCATCGTGATGGGTGTAAATGAGATGGTATATTGGAGGTGACCGCTAAGTGGATGAGCACTTTCTCCGCACACCGCGACCTGTGGTGACCACCGCCTAATATGTAATACTACCTTCTCGCTTTCGTTTGCGTGACTATTCGTAATAAGTGTTTCTTTGTAAGATAACGTAGCCGTTTAAAAAGTCGTGACATCATAGCTAGGTTACTAAATTGAAAAATGTTACATACATATTATACATGCTTACTTGATTTAAATAAAGCTAAAAATGCATATAGGTATGTCTAAAGTAACCGCGAAAAAAGGATTTAATAAGTACTTATCTGCACATTCCAATAGCTTTCAACTGACTACAAGTTGGTTTTTCTCTCTTACTCGCTTTTATACGATTAGCTTTACCCGAACCTGAACGAATTTTCAAGATCTTTTCACTGTATTGATAACTAAATATAATGAATGAAAATTATTAAAAACTCCAACCTTAATTAACAAATGAAGTCTCTAAATGATAATCATATCTTTATCTTCTTCTTCATCATCATAGTACAAAACAAATTCGTTTTCCGCATCTGCCTGTCTTTCCGTCTTTTTATCTGTCTGTATATTCCGTAACTAAAACTAGGGAATAAAGGCGTATAGTACTGTTAGGCGATGGGCTTGCAACCTGTCACTAATACACTGGTTAACATCTTAGCCTAAGTGTGCAAAATGTGGTTACAGAATGATCAACAAGTTTTTAGAGTTGTTGGTAATTCTGTAGCTCTGCCTACCCCACTCTGGGAATGCGTGAGTTTATGTATGTATGTATATTCCGTAACTCCTCCTAAACGACGCACCGGATTTTGATGTGCTTTTCAGCATCATCAGTGAGATAATTTATACGTAAGGTTTGTATGTATAATAAATTCTAGTTAATATTTAATTAGAAGCTCTAAATTAAAGGATTACTACTATCTTTGCTTTTATGAAATTGACGAAACCTAAAGAGAATAGTGTGACGTCACGGCTGGTGGGTACACGTAGGTACACTACATAATTCCGAATTGATAAAAATTCCGACCATTAAATGCATTTAATCTAAACTAAAAAAAAAAAATCGGAATTTTAAGATGTTCCCCACGGCTGGTATTTCTTATACAACTCGATACTTGAGTTATCTTCTTGACATTTCGGCGTCGGAAGAAGTAATTGACTTGACCTGTAAGTAATCTAAGCCTTTCGATAAATAAATGCAATCAATGGCGGGTCGGTCCCACTCCGTCGAAAATTGCTACAATTTTACATGTTTGATTACTTCCGCGGCCGCCTCCGCTTGTTGGGCAACGATGCTGCGGCGGCGAAACAATCCGTGCCCATGACTCGATATCGGCTCTATTTCGTATGGAAATCGGGAAGACTGGCGTTGAAACAACTGATGATGACACGTCGAGAGCTCTACTTATAAAAGTTCGTAATTACTATTTGTATATTAAATTTGCATGCACCTTATTTTTATAAATTCAAATAAGTACTTTATTTGTTAAGCAGAGTACCTATGTTAAATAATGTCATAAGTGATACCTAATCC
The DNA here is from genome assembly GCA_963966035.1 of Acleris laterana. Lineage (NCBI taxonomy): Eukaryota > Metazoa > Arthropoda > Insecta > Lepidoptera > Tortricidae > Acleris > Acleris laterana. The sequence continues at coordinate 829,709 of OZ014448.1, forward strand.
CTATTGTTTTTTGATTAAAAATGATACTATGCTCCGGGTCTTTAAAATCAACAGTACCCAGTAAATAATGAAAAATAATGAAATTACATTACAAATACATTTTAGTTATTTATTCTAACAAAAAATTATGCACGATTTAGAATACAAAACTTCTCGAAATAGACCAAGGCGTTTTGACATTATTTGGTTTTCACTCAAAAAACATCAACTTCAACTTTAACAAATATTTACTAGGAAAAGAAAAAAGTCCAATATAGTGTACTACCAGTGCGCAGTGTGCTCAGTTACCAATAGGTATCAAAAAGAAACATCAACAAACACTAAAAGTTCGCTAAACATTTCTATATCACTTTCCTTCTAAGAAATCGATGACCGCATCGAATAGAAAACGCTCGGGCTACCATTATTATCAGTTTAAGCGTCTAGTAAAGATTGCAAACACCGATCTAAAGTTACTTTCAAGTTTTACCTAGGACGTGAGATATACCCACGAGGCTGTGTAAGGGCAGGCTGCTGCATTATGCAACTAGGGTGCATTTAACTGCTATATTTAAACTAGCTGATAAACCGGCATTAAAAATGTAGCGAAATGAGAGTGACTGGTTATAAAATGTATATTTAAGTTCGGACGAAGTTGGTCTTGGATACTGCCGGTGATTTCGAGGTGAAGTTATGAATGTCGGGTGAAATCAGGGACAACGTGAAGGGTTTTGTCACGTTCTGTCAAGATATTCCTACATTAGCGGTAGGCGGTGCCTAAGTGTGCAAAGTGTGGTTACAGAATTATCAACAAGTTTTTAGAGTTGTTGGTAATATTGTAGCTCTGCCTACCCCACTCTGGGAATAAAGGCGTGAGGTTATGTATGTATGTAGCGTTCGTATTTATAATAAATTGAGCCTGGACATTAAGAATGGACCTTCTTATGGTTGTTATGTCAGTAGACTAAAAGTATTTCTGACTGAGAAAGCGTTTATATAGTGTTAAGGACTTTTGTAACTGATTAATAATTTTATTTTTGATTGAGTGATTTTAATGCGATCTATTTTTTGTTGTTGTAATTATGACTTGTGTGTTTTTAACATTAAATGGTTTGAATTTCACTTAATATTAACATTGTTTGAATCTCAGTTTTTATAAGTCTAAATATTTGTAAACTTTAAAAATACGACTGTGCTTTAAGACGTGGTTGTCTAAATAAGTTATTACCCAGGTTGTTTTCAGATCCCATCCCAGGTTTTTATTTAATTAATGAACTTACGCAGTGACACTCGTGACGATAATCTAACACCGCCTTGTTTAGCGCAATCCAATTCCCATCTGTTCATTCTCTATTATAAACGACCATACATACCAACCTACATACATAGTAGGTAATAGTAGTTAGTACATACACCGATGCATACACACATGTACTCGTACATTTAGGTCAAAAATTGGACAGTTGGGTAAAAAAAGTTATCATTAAAAAGTCTGAGGACTTAGACAAGATGAATTCGGCGTTCGTTATCGTTATCCAAAATGTATAGGATTGACGTAAGCTGTCAGACGATCGCGTCGAGCAACTACGACAATTCCATTCATACTATCAGTTTTCGGAAATGATTTACGTTAGCGTTAAGGAAATTGTCTAACCTTACTGCACGTTGGGCAACGGTTACCGTTTAAAATCGTCTAACGTTATTCCACTGATCGGGATATGACTCTATGAGTTCCATTAACAAATGTAACAAGTCTTAATATTTGCTAGCAATTTTCAAAACTCGCTTACAAATAAAAATCTAGGCCACATACACTATTACCTAAGACAAATATTGTCGTTTAACAACTTTAAGTAAACCAATAGATAGTGAATTGACGCTTTATGCCCCAGAAACCACTTGTCAAGTTGCTCAAGTAGGCTCCGGCGATTTAAGATCCTCGCTGCTTTTACAACCAGTTTAGTTATGAGTCGAGAATGCGACACTAGTTTATGACGGGATGGCTTTTCATGGAGAAATCAAGTTGAACTGTTTCCTACTCCAATAGGTAGATAGTTTATTTATTTATTTATTAAGTGAAATACTGGAAAAAAGCCAAATCTTAAGTACCCGAAACCGACGTGCGTGCATGACTCGATGTATGAATGTGGAAGAAGCGAAAGAAATTTGTCAAGATCGTAGCAAGTGGAAAGAAGTGGTCTCTGCCTAACCCTCTGGGAAACAGGCGTGATTTAATGTATGTATGTATGGAAAACAAACAGCTTAAATATTGCAAAAAGTATGGGTAGTAAATACGTTAGTCAAAACAATTTTCACTACTAGATAGCACAATTTATGGAGATAAATTCGTGATAAGCAGAATCTTACTAGCAGAAGAAAATTTGGAAGAAGAAAAATAAGACACAAATACAAAAACACTAATTACTAACAGTTTCCTGTTTTAACTGTTTTCACATAATACAGAAAGTAACATTTCTATTCTTCTAGGTAAAATCTAATTGCTTTGGACATTTTTTATCGTATTGTCAATGTTATGATAGCTCTTATTTACTTGACAGTAATGGCGGCCGTTTTAAAAAAATACGATGACATGTCAAAAGCAATGAGGATTTACCAAGAAGTATAAAGCCCCAGTAAGACAGAAAGAGAAAATGAAATAGTTAGAAATAAAAAACTGGCCAAGTACGAGTCGAACTCGAGAACCGAGGTTTCCACATCTATTTCATATTTGAGTAGGAGCCTACTGACAGACCTGCTTAAGCTTAGTGTCAATATGTTTTAGAAGCCACACCGCACGAGACCTATCTATCTATGTTCAGGGATTAAGTTGCTTAAAACGTTAAGTTAACTTAGCATCTTGGCAGCCTACACTACGGCTCGTTTGCGAAAATAGTAAACCGGGAATGCCATTCGTGTACATTTTGCTTTTGCGATAGTTTAAGTTTGTTTCGCGGCAACTTTAATGTATTTCCATTTTTTCCCAAAAGAAATCATGTGTTAGGGCAACTCGTTATTTCATGTAATATATTTAATAATTACTAGTGAATGGACATTTTTGAGATAAAAAAAATTAACTACCGAAAATTTGCATACGAATATTACCGTCAAGAAATACGTAGTTGCTTAATATTATAGATCCTTATAAGGTTTCGACGCCACCCGCTACATCAAGTCACGTATAACTGTATATCAGTCGGTGGAATCCTTTCATATTTTTTGCAATACACTTACATGTAACTAATGATACTGGATAGGTAATTTGGTACCCTCTAATGAAGTAGAGATGCAACGTATGGCGTAACTTCTAGAACATCATAAACTACGCTTTAATTGGACATTTGATTACATTCGCTAAAGAAATTAACAAGTTTATTGCTAACCATGTGTGTACTGTTACTAATTTTTATGTTAAACGGGAAAGTGTGACGACTTTTTTGGTCGTTCTTCTTTGAAGCAGATATTAAGTAAATTAAAAGTAGGTTTATAATGAGAAATCGGTAATTTACGTTGCCATTTGAGAAATTACTTAATTGAGTATACATATGTACTTATGCAGGTGCTTGACAGAATTGCTTATAGTTATAATTCAATCGACGTACACTTAGCCATGTTTTTATCAGGGTAAGTCTAGTTACATTTGTTGTACAGTCAACCAATTTGATTTCTAGGCCACTTTGGACTATGTTAAAGTGACGTTGTCAACCAAAACGTAAGAGACTCCCTATGATTTGGTTTACAATGTCACGTTGACAAAGTCCATAGTGGCCTAGGAATCAAATTGGTTGACTGTACTTACGTCAACGCATTATGTTCCAAGTCTTTGATTCATTATGTCTGGCACCACACGTGCCCTGCCCGCCCCTGATAAGCTCATTCCATCAGACATTAATTCCATGTCCTACCCAAACTTATTTACGAAGTCATGTTACGTAGGTAAGTATCTGACAAACAACGCATAAAGTTACAAGATTAATTAACTTCTTCAATTTATAAGCAATGCTGTCTTGCTTATTACATGATAGATTTGATTTAGTATTGTAGTGTAATTTATGCCCATGCATTACAATCTCTTAGACCAAATAGGTTCGTGGTAATTGATAATGCTCAGTATGTGCTATCGCAGCTGTGTCTAAACATGTCGATCTACAATTATGGTCTTGGAATGGACGGCAAAAATGGAAACGTTTAGTCTTTATTTGTCTATAGATTTTAAATAGCACACCGACTCATTGTAGGTACACAGTGTAGTATTTGCTTAGGTACTATATACAAAAGTATTATGTTTTTATGATTGCAAAAATGACCTTCTGCTGGAGTTTCTTGCGGCGCTCCTTTCCGCAATGATGGTCTTGTCCGAAGCGCTTGTAGACTCACCTTATATTACCGACGTGTAAAAGAGCCCTCATGTGGCCTATTTACTGAATAAATATTTTGGATTTTGAATTTTGAGTACCTTGTGGTTTGAACTCCATTGATAATTTGGAGAAGCTAGTCATGCTGTTTATTACAACAAAGTTCTTGAAAAGTCTTTCGGATTCGGGTAAAGTCGGTTAGATTCGCATAAAAGTGTAAAAATGCGAGTGAGATAGAAGTACAAATACAAACCTGAAGGAGCTATCGCATGTAGGTAACATTTATCTATCACCGAATTCACGGACGGACTTTTCCATCGCGGGAGTTACAATTTTGAAGGAGATACTTCAGTAGTAGGTTCTTACTAGTTTAACCTACATTACCAATGACCTGTAGAAAATAGGTATCGGGGAATGATATAAGTTGTCCGATAATGCAAGCTGTCTCCCAACTTGTAGCCTTGATTATTATCAGAATTTAGAACACTAATGACCTAGAACTCGCAAAATAACTTCGCAATAAGTTTCATCGTTAATCGATCTTGAAGATACATTTTTACGTAACAAAAATCTGCTGTCAAACTCATCGAAGCCAATGACTCGATACTGTGTCAACATTATATGGAAATTGATTAATCGGCACTGAAGAATAAATTAAGTTACGTAAACAAAACAGCATCCACCTTGAACTACTACCTACTTGACACGAAGCTACCAATTAGCATCGTCCACTTTGTAACGAGTCTGTCGTTGTGAATAGGGAGTAATCCGGCATTTACTATAATGCCTAGACGTTTAGTTACATACATTTTTTTTACCCAATTGAAAAGATCGTCAACGTATTCATTCTGCGAACAATGGTCAAACTTCATGGAGATGAAACATTCTCCACGGTGAAGTTGCATAGTTTAGAACCCTTAGTACAATCTACAAACCTAAAGCTTAATTTGGGATTGATATCTGTTATAATTAAAAAAATACTAGTGTTTGCTAGCCAGTGCGATTAGCTTGTATTACAGTGTGATTACAGGGTAAACGAAAGTGATTCTGTTCTGTTTAACGTTTTATGAAGTTTATATTCTTTAGCTGTTCTTTTGAATTCTTGTTTTAATTATACCTTTGGATTTAGATTACCTCAGTTTTGTCCATAAGGAAAAGATGACACGATATTTTATAACATGCCTAGGCGTTCTATAAAATGCCTGAATGTTAGTTTGCCGGTGACTTCGCTAACAGGTACATATTAAGCGTATTACCCGTACATATTAACTATAAATATACAACAATAACCGCACCGAGAGCAGTTCCCACGGCGGCGGTCGAATGTCAACAGTAACTAGTAAGATCTAGTTATTTACGGCGTTGTGGAATTTACTGGCTGACTCAGTGGGGCAGTGGTAGTGTAACCTGCCTGCTGTGCTGAAAGGTCGTCGGTTCGAATCCCGTTAGATTGAAAATTTTACAGTATAGCATCCTTCTCTGAACCCTGAAGCTATGTGATTTAGCGAGACTAGTTTGTTTCAAAGAGTTATTTTTTTACAGCCTTTTAGTACCAAGAGTCTCTGAGCTAGACCGCGGAACCCTTATAGCTTCGCCATGTCCAGACGGACAGCTAAAAGGGTTCCTTGGCTGGAATCATAATAATCTATCGGCCGACATTGACGGCCATTTGGTTACTTATGCTTATTTATAATGAATATATTGTTTCAAGCAAGTAAACGAAAATAATAGTAAATGTATCATCAATTCATCATTCATCTTGCTTATCTTCTATTGCCGTTGATTGAAATTGAAATTAATCGTGGTTAATACAAGATTAATAACGGCACAACTATTCTTATTAGGAGCCAGTGGGTGCCGCTAGCTCTTCTTATTCTTCTTTATCTTGACATAGAATAAACCCGACCCGTGTGGTTGCCGGGTTAGAATAGTGCCACTCCATATCTTCCCGTGGATGTCGTAAGAGACGGCTAAGGGAATAAAGGCGTATAGTACTGTTAGGCGATGGGCTTGCAACCTGTCACTAATACACTGGTAAACATCTTAGCCTAAAAGTGCAAAATGTGGTTACAGAATTATTAACAAGTTTTTAGAGTTGTTGGTAATTCTGTAGCTCTGCCTACCCCACTCTGGGAATAAAGGCGTGAGTTTATGTATGTATGTAGAATAAAAAAGTCACTTTCCGCTAACTCCTCCTTAACCACTGGACGGATTTCGATGCGGTATTAACCATCAGTTAGATATTTTTTCACATAGGTAAGGTTTTTATGGTTTATGTACGGGTGTTACAGAGAACTCAAATAAACTGAAGCGAGGGCGGGTCGCTAGTATTGTATATACTTATGACCTATGAAGTTTATATATCTTGTAAGTACAGTACAAATCAATGTGTTCTCATATTTATTTATTAATTTCTTTTTCGTTTCATTATTAAGGCCCACTTGCGTGGACCAGAGTTGGCGTTTTAACCCGAGGTTAGGCGGCAAACCACGTACAAAAGTAGACGCTTAACTCTGGTCCGCGCAAGTCCGCCTAAACTAAGTAAAATTACGGGTTAAGACTGCATGCTTTTTTGGCTGAAAACAATAAATATGATGATTTTATTTGGATTAAATCTCAACCGATTAGAAAGATATAGTACTAGTCACTTGGTGGCGGGATGCACGAGCCAGAGGCGGGGGATTGAAAAACAAATGAAAGCTAATGACGGCCCTCCGGTTTTACTCGTCTTATTAGTTTCTTTCGCCGTCCTTTAAAGGTAGCGTGAAATTCTGTTACGAAATACCAATCTTAGAAAAAGTTGTCTATCGCTATGTTTGGAAACTGCATCTTATACCATGTAGAATCATTCCATACACGGCGTATGAATGAGATAAGGCTATTCTGTAATAGTTGATTCATTCCGATTTTCTAGACGTTCGCCGACGCTGCCTTTTAGGATTTAAGCTCTGCGAAAAGATATTTGCGGCTAGCACGCGTCTTAAATATCTAATGATGACTAAGATGAACATTTAAGTACATTATCCGTTTTAACTTGTATTAGAACCTTTATTTATATTCTATACCATGTCACCGATTTTTTCCTTTTTTGTGCTTCCAAATCAGATGATAATTAGTCTGTCTGACCATAGATTATTTCATACCTTACCTCATAAAGAAGCTGATTACAGGGGTGACAGTTCTAGAATGGACTTGGCCATGGGAGCTCCAGGCACAATCACGTTTAAAACTTTATCCCAACTACCCTTTTTTTGGTTACCCGCTAGCTCGTCCGCTTACTTTTTCACATATACAAAAAACATCGAATCGGAACAATTGGAAAAAAACTTATTCCCTGCTTGATAGTTAGTTCTTTAGTAGAGAATACCATCGCCATTTAGGTCCTGAGGGGTTATTATGACGTAGCTATGCAGTTCATTTTACGGTGAGCGTAAAGGACGGAGCTATAGCAGTTACATAACTCTGTCCTTTTCTGTCAGCGTAAAATGAATTGCACAGATACGTCATAATAACCCCTCTGTTGTTTGATCAGTAGTTAAACTAGCTAATTGTTAAAATTCGAAAAAGGAATTGAAAGTTTGACACATTTCCTAGAGATTCCATCAAATTTCAGATTCGTTTTTCAAATTTTAACAATTAGTTTGTTTAACTACTGATCAAACAACCGCCCCTTAACCAACATTACACCTGTTTTAGTTCAACAAAGATTTAAAAAATGACTGTACCCTTCTATGTTTATATTAAGATTTACTCATAGTATGTGTACGGACGCACGGAGCATGTAGATCCCGGGATAAGGTGCAGGCTCAGCTCCAACCGTGACGCACCACGTCGTCGGCGGCCCACGTCGTGCCGTAATTGCGACAGCACCCGCGGCGACAGATCACGGCGTCCTACTCCAATCGCCATATTCTTAGCGTTAAATAGAGTTGAATTGCTTAGAAACGTTTGCTTGTGCGGTTTTTAACTAAACCTAAGCGGCTCGTGAGTCATACTAGGTATTACTATTGGTAATTGCGTTAAAACCGGCCTGTCTATTTGCTTTTAACCTTTTCAATGTTCCGCGTTAAATACAAATGGGTAAATTCACCCGAACTTTCACGGGATTTCTGAAAGATTGCAACACTTTCCTTACATACATACATACATTAAATCACGCCTGTTTCCCAGAGGGGTAGGCAGATACCACTTCTTTTCACTTGCTACGAGCCTGACAAATCTTTTTCGTTTCTTCCACATTCATACATCGAGTCAAGCACGCACGTTGGTTTCGGGTACTTAAGATACTTTCCATAAATCCGGAAATTGTAGCTTTTAAAAGTTACATAGATTATGAAAGTAATATTACTTTTAGGACATTGTAAGAAATAAATATCATCAAAATCACGATTGTGAAAATCAGAATGATATTTATTAACTACATTAAAACTGGTATATAGAAATTTCTTTACCCTAGTGATCTTATATCTTTTTAAAACCAGTTGTGCCATTTGTTTCTTAATTGCCATCATGCTGTAATAAAATAGCGCTGATTAAAACATTACTATGTAACATCTCGTCCACGCTGGAATCTAGTAGTTTATGTAAAGCGAAGCGGCGGTTTCCTGAACGTTTGCTGCAAATAGAACTTCGCGGTTCGTCAGCCGAGTCCCATTTATTAACGTCACTTAAGTAGTCGTAATAAGCTTAATTCTTACAATATAATACTCTTTATATCTTACCACATATTTAGAGTTACAACAATATAAGTAATAACAACATATAGATATGAAATGATGTAGGTACATACTGAATTGCTCACTTGTGTTAGCCCATCTTACTTCTATTATTGTAGTCATATCGCTGACGTTATAGTAGCTCTTACTGTCAAATGTATTCACTTAACAGTCAGGGAGATGACATGTTAAATGCGATATGATTTTACCACGTAAAATGGAACCCAATAAAACTAGCAAAATGCTGGTTCAATGAAGGCAAGGCTATAAACAGAACAACTTGTTTCTGACTAGCAATCGGCAATGTTCGTTTTTCTATGAAACACTAGTGACAAATATAGGGTCGGTTGCGAGAGCAACAGTGATAGCTATAGCTAGCCGAAAGCTATTAAGAAGCTGGGCGTACTGTACCTGTTTTACTAATTACCGGAAGATATCTGTCAACGACAATGTTGCAATCACAACACGTTTGTTTTTGTTTAACCTAAAACCTTCCGCTCATGTCCAAGAGCTATTGTAGATTTATTAATAACTGGTATGTGTAAAGTGATGTTTTCGAAGAATGGTGGTTTCATCACCATAACAATGGGTGAATAATGTGGAAACAGGTGATCCGTAGATAGCCGGACCTCTGCTATAACAATTAAGTACTCGTGTGCCGCTTTCGTGTGCAAATTATTGGGTAGAGCTGCTGTATCAGGTAAGACGTCGTGTGTTATCTGATAATATAAACTGGGCAAGTGCGTCTTTATTTATTTACTCGTACAATGTTATGTTAGAAATGGTATTACCTCACGATGATGATGTCATGAATTCAGATTACTTCACATTTCAGTACCGATTTTCATTAAAAAAGGGCTACTTATGAAGATTGTGAAGTTAAAAAAATTCCGTTTAAAATACGATAACGCTTTTCTCCCCTTAGACTTAGTCCGATTCTTAAATTTTTTGAATATGTTGTAGATATCATGATCAACTATATCTGTATGTTTTCCTTTCCATGAAAATATTTCTTAGAATGAAAATATAAAAAAAAAAAAAAGTACAGGCCTAGTTCTTTATAATTACTAGAACATATTCAAAAATCGTGGAAATTGGACTTGATTTAGGGGTGAGAAACGTTATCGCCCGGAACTAAATTTGTATGGATCTTTTCTGACAGCCACGCGATTAGAGCGCTGCTTAACAATCCTCTTAACGCTAACGCAAACGATTTTCGAAAACTGCCAAAATGTATGGAATTGTCATAGCGCTCGCTCGACGCGACCGGCCAGCAGCTTCCGTCAAGGCATTTTCGATTACGATAACGTTTGACGAGTGCGTCTCGTCTAGGCCGCCGTATAAAACTGACAAGTCGACTACATTGGTGGATATTAACTAAACACTGAATTTTACCAAACCGTATACTAGTTACATTCAACAATTTATGTATTGAGCTACTCTTCGCGAAAAGTCAAAGATGTAATTTATTTCTCGTGATTTAATCCCATTTTTACAAGCTTGTCAAATGTAGTAAGTAAGTTTCTTTTGAACCAGTTGATGAAAACTTGGACCACTTTGGTCTTGAGAATAATAATAACTTTGCAAAAAAAGTACAGCCGGAAACAAAACCTTGTTCCAAAAAATATATTTATTGTGTAGACTGTCAGACTGACTTTTGACCTAAGGTAAATTTGATTGGTTTTATATACAATAATGTACATTACCATTTAACTATTAAACACGGACCATTAATAGACCCATTTTCAAGCTTGATATACATTATTCTCGAACTCAAGGACTGTGAATGAATCGAGACCATTCTTTGAAGATGGTAATATTTCTAACCTTGCCCTAGTTAAATCGCGCTATATTGTAATCGTAACGTTACTTTGTAAGCGTTCGATAACCCAAAGAATGTAAATAACTTTCGATTGCAAGATACCAATGGAAATGCAAGTAGCTACATTAATTATAATATAACAGGTGCCAGATTGCGTTGCGCTATCAACTGTTCAATACCGCGTCTTACTCCATACTTACCTATAGGTTAATTTAATTGCTTGGTTAGTATGAAGGTAGCGACTTTTACAAGCTTAATGGTGTACTTGTACTCACCATTATTTATTGTATCGAGATTCGGAGAGTTCAATATTCATCATTCATATGCAGAGATTGATTTATTAAATTTACACTTAGTACTTATTATACGTTATAAGCTATAAACCACGTAATCGATATCATTCTTTAGGTTAAAAGTAATCTGTTTTAATTCGGGCCTTAAACTCCGTGTCAAGATTTATTTGAGTCTGTTAATGTATGATGATATATAATAATAATAAGATAGTTGGATTAGAAGGATAGGATTAATTTACTGATGTGGACATTTCCTAAAGTAATTTATTATGACAATTATCTTGAGATAAGATGCGTGACGAGAGCCACTACTTACATAGCAACTACCACTTTTGTATAATCTGTGCCGTAGCGGTGCATTAGACTAGACAGAATATTTACTCCTACGAAGGATTGTAACAATCTCATTTTATTTTGACAAATTAAGCCACCCTCGCTTCGCTCCAGTTTAAAACAAAAACTAAAGCCTATTTAAGTTAGGGATAATGTAGTTAATTCTTAGTGAAATACTTTTTAAAATCGGGCCAGTTGTTTCAGAGATCTCCCAACATTCAAACAAACACACCATTTTACCTCTTTGTAATATTCACATTAGTATTCATAGATACATGACCAACAAGTTGCACAATCAAGGTAATATAGCTCGAAGTGCATAAACATTTAAAATAATCGTGCAGCGTTGATATATGCCAGAACATGATGGTATGTGGGACATCAGGCTCTTCATATGTACATTATATGACTATATGTGACTGTCTGTTACCAGCAAATGGAACCGCTGCCACTTGTGTCGTAATAGAAACTAGGATTTCAGTCACGACGAATTCGATCATTGCCGGTAAGGCATTCGGAGTTCTATGGGATTTTATCTTGGCTAGCTGGAATTCCATAAAATTTAATAGAACTTATAAGGTAAGCGTTTTCGTTGCGAAGTGTGTGACCAGTGTCGCTTGACAGATTAAGAGGAGTGGTTCCCAACATTTTCGCATCCGATGGTTATTTTAATTGTTTTGTCAAAATCTCTTCAAATGTCAAGGGACAATCTCACAAAAAATTACCTAAAGAGAAAAAATACAGAGAAACTAAAAGGTATATAGAGAAATAAATACTTAAATATATAGAAAATATCCAAAACTCAGGAACAAATCACACAAATATTTGCCCATGTTGGGAATCGTTAGGTTAGAATAGGTCGTTGTAGTAAGCAGAGGCCACAAGTTCTTAACTTAACATAATATCTAAATCTGAAATGTTTAATTCGAAATCGGCATACGATAAATAAATAGGTACAAGTTCGATTCAATTCAATTCAATTATTTATGGTTTTTTCATAATTATGCTTATTCTAATAAATAAGTAATAATAAAATAAGCCCTGGAGGGCACAGCAACACTAAGTTAGAAAAAAAACTTAATGTACATCTTCGTTAAACTTACTATAAACAAAAAACTCTTGTTCGCAGTTTATGTTGTGAGCATAAGCTAGCGAAAGGGTTTTTTTAATTTTTGGTTACTTTATACACGAAACTTTTTCAAGAATCTCTTCTCACTTCATTCATAACACATTGCTTTCAAAATCTATTATTTTTGTAACTTTGGTAATTTCTATTGGAGCCTGCCGTGTACTACTCCCTCGGCGGTGTTCTGCCTTTTCGGCGAATTTTTTTGGTTGAATTTCATTTGCCAACCAACATTTCGCCGAATGTTCACTTTGACAACTACTTATTGGCAAATTTTTGTATGCCAACCTCTCATTTGGCCGAATTATTATGAAGATGAATATCATATTGACATTAAACTTTTGGAATATCTTTCACATGGCAAATGTTACACTAGGCCGAAAAACTCTTAGTTAGGTACGATGACGAGCGTAGCGAGGAGGAGTGTTAGGTAGAACTGCGACCCTACAGCACCGACTTTTTTTATAATACTACATACACAATACACCGCGAAATGTATATTATCCCAAGTGAACCATTTGGCTATATGAAAAAAGACATTTTAATGAATATCCATATAAAAAAAAAACGTTGAGTTGGAAATCTAGAGGTTGGGAAATGAAATTAATAATTTTAACAAGTTGCCATATGATGATTCGGCAAAATAAAATTAGCCAAAACGTTGGTTGGGAAATGAAATTCGGCAATAAATTTTTCGGCGATACAATAGAGAACCTCCCTCGGCACTAGTGCACCAGCGGTTGGGAACCTCTGATTTAGACGTACAGGTGAGATGGTATCTCTTAATCTAGCATTCAGATCGTTGGCAAGTCGTCGGTACGCAACAAACGGAATATTCTGGTCTAGCTCTGACTTGTGTACCTACTATGTATACATAGGAACTATTTAATCAACCTTGTTTCGTTAATCGTAGTACCTAGTTCATACCGCTATAGGGTAGCAGAATGCAAAATACTATCTCTGAATATCTTTTGGACTTATAATAATTTAAAATATTTAATCTCCTCCATCCATTGTCAACCAACTGGCATTTAATGAAGTTATGATACTATTTTTACTGAAGTTGTTTTTCTTTATTGCGGTCATCAAACAAAAATTGCATACAGGGTGTCCTAGAAACCGACGTCAACCCGCCTAGGGCTGATAGAGCAGCTCATAATAGCTCATAGCGTTAAAAACTTCCTTATTTAATATTGATTCTAATCATGCAAGAAACCTCTGATTTCTGTTTTATTAATGCATGAATTGGGGATTTTCGTATCACGGACATAAGGAAAAATGACTCAAGTTCCGATTAAAATGATGGTGTTTTTACTTAACCTAAAATGTGTTATTCAGCCCTTAATGGGATGACGTCGGTTTTTGGGACACCCTGTATATTCGACTGCCGGCTTTGTAGTGGTACCTTCTTACGAGGCTTAGCCAGCTGCGTCACCGTTTTATTTAAAAAAAATGTAAACAAACGTCCTATTAGCAGTAGCTTTACGAGCTTCAGACATTGTCACCACCGTAACCGCAGTAACTCCAGATGCAGTTGCGGTGGTCAGTGGTCAGTGGTGGTCAGTGGCTTCCGTCGCCGCCACAATATCGCCTAATTGGTAAACACAGTTTACGCAACGCTTCGAACCTCGGACCTCTAGGCTCTGGCCGCGTTTCACTTTCACTGTAATAACACGCTTTCTCACAGTTTAGGAGGATCCGAGCTCGTCATGGTGATGACACTTAGATATGAAGTAACTAGCTAACTTAGTTTTAAGTACCGAGTTTATACACGCTGTTGACTTAATTAACCCACTTATTTCCGTAATACTAGCTTTTACCCGTGGCTTCGCTTGCGTTAAACTCATTATAGTTATTCCCGAATGAAGGTTTTAATGTTCTGGGATGAGAAGTTCTTTACTTACCTTCTACTTAATTTCATAGTTCTATGGTAAAGAAAAATATACTATTTTTATCTAAAGCACATTTTTAATTTGTTTCCTAATAAGGTACCTACTATTTTGCAAATATGCGTTGTAGTCCTTTGTACTTAAAACCATAAAAATCATTCAAATATCGACGACCAAATTTAACCAAAAACTAATAACAAAACTTTAACATTTCTAGAAAAAGTTATGTCTATAAGTCAGCATTAAATACATAATTCGTTTTCTCGAAATGAGGAAAACATATTTATTAGAAACCGGACTTAAAATAATTATAGTTATGGAGAAATTCAGATGCAGATGATGGACAGGCAGAAATTTAGTTTTTATAATTATGTACATAGTGATTAGTTATCGATTAGATAGACATCTTACTCCGGCCTTTTATTTCGCGGATCGGATATCCGTCTCAATATTTATTATTTATAAATATCATGTAACTTGTCAATCAACGTTAAAGTTACGTTATAGTAATAAATAACTTTCTTGTATAATACAAATGCTGTTTCCAGAATATACAATTAGTATTTTCGGGTAGTTAATTATCAGCTTTTAACATATAGCGGACTGTCGAGTGATATCCAAGCGGCGAGATTAAGTAGTCCCGTCAGTGCGAACAAAACACATTGTAGCGCGTGCATTTTCAATTTAGCAGCACGATGGGTCGAACGTATAAGGCTGTTTAATTGAAAATGCACGCGCTACAATGTGTTTTGTTCGCACTGACGGGACTACTTAATCTCGCCGCTTGGTTTCACTCGACAGTCCGCACGACCGGCGTTGTTTACAGATTCACTACCCTGGGGTGTTATTCTCTTAAACTCGCCGCTGCGACATTCACTCGGTCGTTCGTCCGACCGCGTTTTTGAGAGAATCGTACCCCAGCATGTACTCTACACCCGACTATGCACGCTGGAATGCACCGTTGCTGTGCTCATTTTTCGAAACTCACTAGACTTAGAATAATTAGCTGACTCAATACCTACAATTTTCCACAATTATACAAGTGAAATGAAATGTACCGCAAAGACAAATGTTAGATATTCGAGAAACGGGACCCTGTTCCGAATTCGCGGCCTCAGGGATTGATGATTTGAAATTGGAACTATACTACGTTCGGGTAGGTATTTAACTAAATGTAAACAAATCAAACCACGTGGCTCTGTCAAGCCAATCAAAGCTGTTTGGTCGAGCTCTGATGTAGCAGTGTTCTGCTCCTATTGGCTGGCCAACTATGTCACGTGGTATTTTTTTTACATTTAGTTAAATACTTATCCGAACGAATTATACATACTTCTTCTTCTTCAGCCTAGGGTAGCCCAGCTGATGAAGGCCTCCTCATTAGCACATACTTGTACTTACCCAAAAGGTACTGGCACTGGCATCAAGAAACTTATCAGGCGGCTCTAGCCAAATGTTATGCAGTTGGTTGTCTTACATAATTTATACCTGGTAGCAGGATACTACGCTCTACATGTCCAAATCAATTCTTCCGTTAGACACCAATTGACTGACCGTTAGGAGTAAGTCCACTACTTGGAGCTTCAAATATTATTCAATTTTTGTTTTATGCATTAAGGAAGCAAACTTAATATAGAAGCTCGGGCGTTTGATGGCCTAGGTAGTTGTTTTGAAACTCAGACAGGATGCGTCTCTGCCAGTAATTTCAATGGTCACCTTAGTCTTACCACTTACCCCTGCTAGGCGGGACGTTAGCAGCTAAAATGTTCGTCGCTATCTGAACTCCGTACAAAGTAAAACCCATACACCCGTAAAACCTGCTTGTTTAATATCTTGACTGGATCAGTTACGTACGAGGCGGTATCAACTAAGTACTACGAGCTTATGCGAATCAAAGTCAAGAAGTAGGTACAGGACACTAGAGCAACAACTAGAGAATATTTCCTTGACGCGTTAGGAAACATTCATGTTCTATTGAGGAGTTTCAATGTTTTGCAGTTTGATATAATACGTAAATTTGCTGGATTATACATTTTCCACGTTTTATAAGTGGTATCACGTCGGTAAATGTATAACACGGCTAATTTACATAATGTCAAACTTATAAAAACATTTAAATTCCTTGATGGTACCTACTTATATAAAACAGAGAAAAGTAAGAGTGCAATGCAAGGTCAACTTAACAAAAAATAATAAAATATCCGTTGCTGTAATTATAGTGTATGGGATCACTTGATTTTGCACAATTATGTAAATCTAAGGCCACTTTAATTGTTAAGTCACCATAGCACCCTCTCAAAAATGACAGAGAACACAACTCGAGAATCTCGGGACCGAGATTCGACGCGTATTGTGCTCGGTCCGCCAAGCGCGCGCGTACGCACCGTGACATCCACCGGCCTTATCTCTAGATGACATGACATTCGCATTGTTAAAATGACCCAATTCTGCGCTAAATATGTACTTGATTACGTCAAAATAATGAAAGTTGGTTGGTGCATGTTTGTTTAATATCTTTTAATAAACTGTTTGGTCATTAAATGGCCAGATATCATTTAACAGACGTAATCTCGATGTAAAAACGTTTATTAAAATGCGTACAAATTGAATTTCTTGATAATTATTTATCGATTTCACCCGTCAAAGATATTTCTGTAAAACGTCTTAGAACGATTTCTCAATAATGTCTATTAAATTACTTTCCCCTTTCTGGTATGTCTGGCAAACTAGGACTTTGGAGCTAATACTCGGTAAAGCGTGTTGCTTTTGATATGTTATCGTACTGTGGACATTTACTTCACAGTAATGGCGGCCGAGTTAGAAACAATACAACAACATGTCAAAAGCAATTAAGTTTTAACGAGTAGAATAGACACCCTTCATCTTTGTTTTTGGTACAGAACAGACCGATAGTGATATACCAAGTTGGATTGCAAGGGTCTTCTACAATCTTAAAAAACGCTATAACTTGGTGATAACTTTTGTAGGATCTTTGGTGTGATAATTGTTCTTAGGTTCTTACACATTTCGCGGAATGTGCAGGGGTGTGATTCTCTCAAGAAGCAAAGGTGAACGAATGGACGAGTGATCTCCAAGCGGCGAGATTAAGTAGTCCGGTCAGTGCGAACAAAACACATTTTAGCGCGTGCATTTTCAATTTAGCAGCATGGTTCTTGCCGATGGATCGAACGTATAAGGCTGCTTAATTGAAAATGCACGCGCTAAAATGTGTTTTGTTCGCACTGACCGGACTAATTAATCTCGCCGCTTAGAGATCACTCGTCCATTCGTTCACCTTTGCTTCTTAAGAGAATCACACCCCTCCCTGGTTTCTTAACCGCATGCATCGCTTATCAATCTTATCATGGAAAGCGCTCAGATAGTGTAGGCACCTAAATGGGACTTTTTTTTTTGGAGTCTTAATTCGAAACACGCTAAATAAAAACGCTTAATACGCTTTTATAAAAAATATTTTTCAAAAAGTTGTTCGTGATTTTGTCTTTTGTTTGGCCTTTGCTTTTGGACTCATAAAAACTTTATCGGACATAATGTCGTATATATTCAGAACGAAAGAAACGTCATTACAATGGAAAACAAAATAATATTAATTACTTACAATTGCCTCTTATTATACTTCAGTTTTTTTAGAATTAGAAACCACGACAACATTACATTGCGGCTCGTGAACTGTAATCTCTTTACAATTTGTACTGGAGTAACAATTGATGACACGCAAATAAAGTGACATTAAAACAATTTTGTTTTGCGGCTATTGTACTGTACTATTGCTAGGTAATAAATAGTTGAACAGACGCAATATAATGTTATTGTGGTTTCTAATTCTAAAAAAACTGAAGTATAGGTACAGTGTGTTACAGAATTATCAAAAAAAATTGAGGTGTTGGTAATTCTGTAGCTCTGCCTAGTGCCTACCCCACTCTGGGAATGAAGGCATGAGTTTATGTATGTACTATCTATGTTTTTTTTTTTATTGCTATCGACGGGGAAACAAGCAGACAGCCGGGCTCTATTGCTCATTTGTTCATGGCGGCCACTGTTCATCGAACTCGGTACAGTGCGATTACAAGATTCATAAGTCAACACTTCAAGTCAATAACCCATCGACAGTATGACCCTCTGGTTACATCAGACAACACAATCTTCAGCTTCCCATGGCGAATGATAAGCTTAAGTGGACAAACCGCAAAAACCCACTGAATAGCGCATTCATACTTCATAGCTAGTTTGTTTGTCCGCGGCTGTCGCCGGAACTAAGATTGGTAATGCTGCAATAAGCACCGATCGAGCATTTCTAGCTTTACGTACAGTCAAAGTAAAAAATATAGATATATACATTCCTAAGACATCAATATCTATACATCTGTATGCCAGTTACAATAAGGTCCTTGTATATAGCCATATACCTAACTATGCATGAAGTATTTTAGTAAGTAATTTAAACCATATTTCGTACCTATCTTTTTCTATACATGCCTAAGTATAATCTATATATTTATTTATCTTACTATTAACTTTCGGAGTCGTAGCTTTTCTAAAACGTTTACCACCCACGTGCTGCTTTTTTTAAACAAGTTCTAAAAACCGGGCAAGAGCATGTCGGACCATGCTCAGTGTAGGGTTCCGAAGCCGTAACGACAAACACAAAAAACTATCTCAAAAATCAACATGTATGAAACAATTTTCTATTTAAAGTTATTTGGCGCTGTCTTAGATGATTTTTAGTAGGTATAAACCCGTTAATCGCCTGTATCTCAAGAACTAATCATGTCTACCTAGCCGTGATAGTTTTCCTTTAAAATTCGTTATATGCGCTTTCGTTGAAGATTTTTTTCAGATTTTTAGTACTTGTAGTTTTGGCTGTAGGGGGGGGGGGACACTTGACTCTAACAAAAAATAGCGCTTTAAAGCTTAATATTTCATAAACGGATCCCTTAATCGAAAAATTGTTTTCATAAACCCGCAATACTTTTGAAAGACCTATCCAACGACACCCCACACTATGGGGTAGGCAAGAAAAAAAAAAGACATCCCCACGTTACGTGTAGGGGAGGTGCATTAAAAAAAAAAAATTCAAAATTTTATTTTACCACTTTGTTGGTGACTAATATGTACATTCATGCCAAATTACAGCTTTCTAGTACTATGAGTCTCTGAGCTAGACTGGGGACGGACGGACGGACGGACGGACGGACATGGCGAAACTATAAGGGTTCCTAGTTTGACTACGGAACCCTAAAAAAGATATTGATATTAACGGGTTACCTATCAGCGCACTTGCAATCGCAATCGGCTTCAAAGCGGAAAATTTGTTTTTGTACTCGTCGATTAAAATGTGTGTATTACGATTTCATAGAGAATACTGTAACGTCACTCTTTTCATCGTTGAATAGTCTAGATGTTACTTCCGAAACAACCGAAATAACTATTTCGATACGCTCTAGACAACCGAAATAACTATTTCGATACGCTCTAGACAACCGAAATAACTATTTCGATACGCTCTAGACAACCGAAATAACTATTTCGATACGCTCTAGACAACCGAAAAAAATTTGAAAATAGAACTTCGGATTTCCATATATGTGTCCTTGTTTAAGGAGCCTCGATCCGATACAAAATTGCCAATCTGTGTCGTTTCGGATCGTAGCAGCGTCGCATCATCTGTCAAAAATCTACTTTTTGTTTTCTTATATACTCGTATTAATGACTTACATTATTAATTTTAATGAACTCGTACAAAAAGTATTGTTCACAATAGTGTCATAATTAAGCTTTTTAATCTCGTACCTTACTTAGGCCACTCAGCAAGCTTCGTGGCCTAAACACGGTACTCGACTAAAAAGCTCTCTATTATAACACGATTACGAAAAATACTATTTCATTTTGTATGCAGACAAGCCATCGATTTTCAAAATGAAAACGATTGCGATTGCGAGTGCGTTAGGCTGTAGAAATCAGCACGGATTTGTCCGTACCTATACTGTTTGAATGTTTTGAAAATATAATAAAGGTTTAGAAAAAAATATTTCTAACTTATGAACATTCGGACAAATAAATACAGTTAAAAAATGTTAACGTAAAAAAGTGATAGTTTTCAAATGGGGTACTTTGTTTGGGTAATTTTTCTGTATGTACCTAACTAATACTAAATCGATTTGTATTTGTATCTACAGGATTCTATAAACTAAAAAACCACAACGCAGTATATGTACATTCGGGAGAATTGAAGCGGGTAACTTTGTCTCTGGTTAAAACTCTATTATTAACTGCCCACCGTGACGACATTGGAGTTAAATGTCTCAATCATATCTACATTGTGACGAAACGGACAGTTAAAGTGCTTAAAAGTATATCAAACCTGTGTTTTTACGTACTTATAAATACCAATGATGCGTTTCTATAAATATACATTTGCAAAACATACGTTTATGTGGTGACAGGTGGAACTACCGACATAATAAACGTGTCGGATATTTTTACGTCCTATGTTGGATAATATATTATTGCTGGTGAATGTACTATGGGTACTAGACAACAATTAACATACTTATTTGGAGTAATACATACTTAAATACATAGAAATAACCATGACTCAGGAACAAATACTCGCACTCATTATACAAATATCTGCCCTTACTGGGATTTGAACCCTGGACCCACACCTTCGTAGACAGGGACACTACCAACTAGCCTAACATGTCGTCTATAACAAGACTCGTTATAAACTCTACTTTAATTAATTTACTAAAAATATAAAACAGCGTATGTAAAAGCGTTGTAGCGAATAAAATTATATTTTTTATAAAAACTGCGATCGACCTTGTCAGTCAGAGCCAATGCTCTCAATTCCGCCATTCACGAGACCGAAATGACTGTGTTACGTCCGTATTGCGCCGGCGCAGGCGTCTTATCGGATAATAAGAGAAGTTGTACTATAATTATTGATCGAGATTTGTTCTCACGGTTTCAAGGTTAAGCAGTGACAGTTGCAGCAAAATGGACGTAACTTTTAACCTTTTAACCGGTAACTTCC
This sequence comes from Acleris laterana, assembly GCA_963966035.1. Taxonomy (NCBI): domain Eukaryota; kingdom Metazoa; phylum Arthropoda; class Insecta; order Lepidoptera; family Tortricidae; genus Acleris; species Acleris laterana. The sequence goes on from OZ014448.1 coordinate 851,269, forward strand.
TGGAGCTTTTTACAACGTTTTAACCTTTCTCGCAGTTATATATTGCTGACGTTATAGTAGCTTTTATAACTGTCAAGTATAAATTGCGCTATTATAACGTCAATATTCTAATATATAAAATTCTCGTGTTTGTAACCTCCGACTTGACTGATTCTTATTAAATTTTGCGGTTGTTGTATACCCCACTTAAATATTAATTTTATCCTGTTTTTAGTATTTATTGTTATAGCGGCGATAGAAATACATATGTGAAAATTTCAACTGTCTAGCTATCACGGGTCATAAGATATAGATATGGTGACAGAAAGACAGACAGCCAGTCAGTGGAGCCTTAGTAATAGAGTCCCGTTTTTACCCATTGACTATGGACCCCTAATAATCATTTAGAAGCAAGATAGGTTAACAAAGTAAAATGACCCTGACTTTACGTTCATTGCGTGGGTAATTCGTATAACCTATAAACCACCGATAAAACATTCAACGACGGAAACTTACCTCTTTTTGTTTCCGTCTTGTAACTAACTAGTCTGTTTGTGCAACAACATAATCCTGAGCGCTGACTCACAAAAACCCGCTAGCTGTTATAGAATGAGTAAACGAGTAAGACCAATAACGAGATATGTCAAATAAAATAACTGCTGAGGATACTAGTTCAAGAACTGCTGTTAATAGCCGTTGCCTTCCATTCTTTGAGTGTTATTATCCAGAAATGGCGAAAATAATTAAGGGCATTTAACCTCAATACGCTATTATAACAACCACTGGACGATCGTAAGTTATTTGGCCGCCAGGGCGCGTTACAATTATCTCAAGATCCGAGCAAATTCATGAACTTTAAAGTCAAACTGTTACGTTAACGAGTTTTGCGATGTTCCTGCCTGATTGCTCTGTGGATCTTGTGTCAATGTGCAGAGGCCCTTGACAAGATGCATACGGCGTTCGTTATCGTTATCGAAAATGTATGGCATTGACGTAGGCTGTCAGACCGTCGCCTCCAGGGCCTACGTCAATTCCATCCACTTTGTCAGTTTTCGAAAATCTTTTACGTTAACGTTAAGCAACTTATCCAGCCTCACTGGTCCCTCCGTGTGTTTGGTTTGGTCACTCCCTCACTCGGGGCAGCATATTAATATTAACCGGCGAGTTTAAGAAGACGTCAGAGTGTTCAAAACACATTTTAGCGCTTGTACTCTCAATTAGGCAGCCTTATACGTTCGTTCGATCGACAGGCACCTCACCTCACCAGTTTGTGTCAACACAGTAAGTACGAGTACCTTAGAGACTAAAGACCAACTAACGGTCACAAAGACATCAAATAAGTCGTGTCGTCGGCTTGTAGGTACTGCAGGGCAGCCATACTCTTCGTTTTCAAGCAATTAGCCAGTCTAACATGATCCATGGACTCGCAGTCACGTCTAGGTAACTTGTGCGTGCAAAGTATGCTGGTTCGCCCATGAGCTCGGACAAGCTGGGGTGTTAGTGAAAAAAGGTGTAAGTCGACTTAACTCGTAATAAAAGAGCGTACATACATAAACGGAGAATACTAGACCTTTTCCACTTGATCATCAGGAGACTTATACCGTTTTTCACTAGGACCCCAGCAAGCGTAGGTAGTAGATACGACTGGTCACAAAATAAGGCAATTTGCCCGTTGGCGTGTACTTACAATAAATTATCTCAGGGCAGTTACAGTAAATGAACTTTGCAGTCGTGTGCAGGGCAGGGCGTTATGGCTGTCATGGCGTGGTTTACGGCCACGAATTGCTCATACTTATAATTGGTTATCACATTTTATATGCCAGGTATATAACCTATTGCAAAGGGCAGATTGCTGTTATCATGGGGTAAGGTCGTTTCGTGAGTAAGTTTGATTTCTCCCTTGAATCAATTTGTAGGTTAAGTTGTCAAGCCCCTTTCATCCTGTGCGTAGTATTAACTGAGCAAATAATGAATTAAACAATGGAACTAGGTATTTAATTGATACCGCTGCAAGTGAGATGTACCAGTATTTTATTTCTAAGATTGAAACTTATTTTGTTATTTGGTTGATCGTATCACCCTGCAAGGGATGTTTAATACGTCAAAAGTCCTAAGAGCTAAGTGGATCTTGAGCCTACCAAAATTTTATGTCGTAGATGGGTGAATTGCATAAATATTGTACATAGTTAAGGACTTAATTGAGTTAACGTTACCCTTTGTGTAACGAAAGTTATCCATATGATTATATGACTATCTTCGTTACACAAAGGAAAAAGTTAAGGATTGTTAAGGATTTTCTAATTGAGCCCTTAACTATGTCCAATATTTTTGCAATTCACCCAGATAATAGTCCATTACTGTTTTTCCAACCACCAACACAGCACAAGGTGGAATACGTTTTAATTCGACCGGATCCGTTTGAGTCACACAGCCACTGCACCGTACCTATTACACGGGCCCGCAAAATTAAGTAAGTATCACACTTTTAATTAAATTTTAATTGAAAGTGTTTTGCGGGCCAGTGTAGGTGGACGACACAATTGAATGGACTACCAATTATTTAAATAAATAATAGACAAATACAGGATTTAACAAGCGCAAAGCAAAGTCCGAATAGCTAAATTCACATAATTTAACAAATTGACGTAAAGTAGGAACTACCTTTTTCCCGATATCCATTTCTCTAATTCGTGAAAATCAAGAATCGCTGCAGACCAACGCCCCTTATAGTAATTCGAAGGTATTATTATATTAAATTCAGCGTATCATGGAGTTTCTCGATTAGTCGAGCACGCTTTCCGATACGGTGGCCAGGATACGGATCTCGCTGAGCCAGTCACTTCTCCAAGGTTCGTATACGACACACGATCCTTTCTAAATACCTACTCATTATTTTGCTGCCGTGACGACATTTGCATTTAAAGGCGTCCTGTTTAGATTAATTAGTTGATGCGAGATTAAAATCCATTTGCGTCAATCAGCGTAGCTGCTTAAAAGGACAAAGTACTTAAGGTGAAGTGCATCCCGCATTGAAAACGATCCTCATTTCGAACATATACTCGACTCACAAGACTAATATGACAAACGCACACTATTTCCATTGGCTTTATTTTGTCTTGAATAAGGGAAGTAAGTGAAGAAATTATTAAAATTTCGACAACCATTTTAATCGTTCCAAAATCTCTATGGACACCTATTTACGGAACCTACCACTTTTTTATCACCTTTTAAAAGATATAAGTAGGTAGTAAAAGAAAGCTTAGACAATATAGATTCTGCGAATGTTAACGACCACAGGACACGATTACGATTTATACTGTGTTATATTGAGTAATAAAATCTGAATCTTAATCACCGAAATCAAAGAAAATGTATGATGATGGATGAATTGATGTAAGATGCCGGGTCGCGTCGCGTGTCGGGCGTATCGCATATTAATTTCATACATTTTAACAGTTCTCGAAAATTGTTAGCTATTGTAGAATTCGACTTGTCTAGGCCTACAGTTACGAGTTAAATTTTACAGTTGTTGGAGATTTATACCACTGTAGGTACCGGTCACTCTTGCCACTCAAGAGTTTAACTTGAGGACGTAGGCATTAGTCTAACGTAATATACGTAAATTGTTCTGGAAATTCTGACAACAACTTACTTATAAGTTTAGTAAGAAATACATAGGGAACCTACCTACTTAGTGTTATTTGTTCGGTGGTCAATCTTTTTAATGCTTTCCTCAGAGTTGACGTGAGGATTACAGAACTACACGTCCGCATTTTAACATGGATCTTCGATTATTACCTTAAGGTTGTGACACTTTTCCTAAGAAAGTTGCAATCGACTGTGAAGTTAGCACAACCGTTAATACAGGCAAGCTCCAGGGCTGTATTTGTGGAGTGTGATGCAAGTGGGCCATTCAATTTCATAACAGTTGTGGGCATTTAAGATTTATCTCGCGTCCACAAGAGTTGAGATGGAATTTAGATCGCGAAAGTAAAATGTTTCGATGTTATTGAACCAATTCATTACTTAACTACACGGTCAAATAGAGACATACCAAAGTGATTGATGCTCTAACAGTTCTAAATCTATTGGGTAAGTGTTACGATATTGCCGGGATGCGCATGTTCGAGTTTAAGTGGAATAAAAACAAGACAAACCGTTACTAATGACCTGGTTTTGTATTTTTGAAATAAGATGAGCTAATAGTCGAATTTTGAATATCACTGATGATATCGCTTAAGAATGGGTTGGGGTTTAAGGTTAGGTAGGTACTCGTATTTGATATCGTAGTTGACTTTAGTCTATTCGTGAAAATAATTTAAAACTTCGTTTTGGTGAGTTTATAGTCACTGGTTTTTACCAACCATTTACCTACTTAGTTCGTAACTTCAAACACTAAACATTTAAATGTTTTTGACGTTAACAGTGATTCGATTTGGGTCGGTTTTGAGATGAGAAGAGAAGTTCTAGGAAGAATAAAACTGGTGTAGTTACGTCACGCCAAACCCGTTGTCGTCTTATCTGATCAATTAGCGATTATTCATCGGCAGTATTGTTCGTAGACGGTTTTAATCTCTCGTCTAGACTAATTAACCAGTCGTGTAACTCGAAATTGAAAAAAGTTGTTACCGTTGTTGCTGTACCTCTAGTAGGTACCTAATAAGTGGTGACCCAGATATCAGATACTCTTAAATGTATTTAAAATATCTAGATCTCAGTTTCTATCACAGATAAAGTTTCAGTCATAGAATATTCTGTTTAACAAATGACATCATTGTGCTAAGACGGTTTTGTTAAGTTTGAAAACTGATACGATCTACGCGTTGACTGTGAAGTCCAAGGTAGCAGCTTTGCCTTCTTAAGGCCACATTTTAAACAATATAACTGTTAATTATATCTGAATAGGTATATCATTGTTTAATATAAGTCGACAATTAATTTAGACTAAACGCAGAGGCGTCTCTAGTATAGCCCATGTACTCTTGTGCATGTTCACATTTGTTTTTTTAGATCTTTGTACTTACTTACTGGCGCCCTATGGGGTCTTTGAGGGGGCCGCGAGCGACGCATGCTCTTTGCAGTGTCGCCAGTCACGCTGGGTGCCCCCTGAGACCCTAGGCCCGGGTGCGCTGCACACCTAACCTAACCTAACCTAACCTTTGGCTAGTGTCGTAAAGCCGAGCTGAGCCGAGCCAAACCGCAGGTTTTTCGCTCGTTTTGCATGGTTATACAGCATTTTTTGACCGGCTTAAGTCGATTTCGTGTTGATACGGGAAGACGGTTAAAGTAGGTACAATTTCAGTCGTATGTTGAACAACCAACTTTAATGAAATTATACGGTGAAATTGAATCGATCGCTGATTATATTTACAGCTAAGTAAAGTAAATTGATAGAAGAATTCATGGCCTGAAATAATGAACCAAAATTTCTTGGTCTGCACTCTACCTGTAATTATCATGTGAATCTAATACATAACATGAGAATATAGTACCTACGAATTTTATGAAGTGACCCGATTAGCAAAGATGTGTTTAACAGAAAGGGCAAGTTTAAAAATTGGATTGGATTGTACGTAGGTAACTACCTAACTTTAATGGCAAATATAATTGTCCAGCTTTTTGTTACATCAATATTCTTTCAACAACTGTGTCCTAGGTAGGTACCTAGGTATATTCTGCCTATAAAACTTGCTTAACAGCTCTGTTTGTTTTCTTTCAGTTATACCAACCATAGTCACATCAATCACCGTTTCTTCAAATGGCAACAGTCCGGAGGTCAAGATGTTTGGCGGCATGATGGTGGACATGCAGCAGGGGTTTGTGCCCATGACGCCTCCCACAGAGGTCACCACTGCCACCAACTATGAGAAAAGTAGAAAAGTCCTTAACTCCACCCAACTTACCCAACCCCAAACTGAGACTCTTCCCGCCAAACTGTCCATCAACGAAAGATACAGAAGACTTATACCCTACATGACATTTTACTATGCTAACGATTTGGCACCTACGACTGAAGCGTACCATAAGAATATAGAAGTGGAAAAGGCGCAGATTATACAAGGCAGTACCTTCGGACACTCAGCCGAGCGCCAGCCAAAAAAAATCGTCTACTCTCCATTAAGAAACATTCCACGATACCAAGGAAACAGATTGACTCAATATAACATAGCGTCAGCAAACCCAACTAAAATCTACAAGGAAGTTACGTATAGCCAGCCGCCAAAAGTATCTAATTACAACCCATTTCTGTCTGAGCACAGTTACTCAGGAAACCAAGACTACGGAAGGTTTGTGCCGAAGCACCATTATAAAACCGAACATGTCCCGATTGTAGCTACAACTCACAAACCTTATTTAAATCTCTATCAAAACGAGGACCCAGCTAACATTCAATATTATTTTTCTGATAAAGAACACGCTCCTAAGTACAAATTGGTCCCTTATGAGCAAACGCCTCCAGTTAAAGTGCCACCACAAAGTGATCACGTGTACGAGGCTCTAAAAAGACCCATAGGAGTTCCAGTCATGGTCTCGAAAGAACCAGTTTACATAAAACCCCGACCACGTCCACAATACATTTACGAAGAAGTGGAAGTTCAGCAGCCTGTCAGAAAGCCACCTTCAATTGTATCAGAAAGTTACTACGAAAAGCGACCCAGCAGTGAGTTCTCCAAACCAAACGTTATTGGTGGCTTCCAGCCGATTTTCAGCCACACCCAAACGACTGAAGCTCCTGCTTACACAACGATACCAGAACAACCTATTTTTGAAAGCCAGAAGCATCACCCAGTGCTCATTGAAACGACGTCCGTATTTCCCGAAGTTCAGGACCGGCCGAACTATTACGAATATGTGGTGGAACAACCTACGTATAAACCAGAGGTGCATCCTCCTACTAGTACAATGACGATAGGTGATCTATTAAATTCGTTGCAATTAAACAAATCCATTCCGAAGCCCATAACAAGGGACAATGTGGCGTCGTCGATACGGACGTTGCTGCAGGTCCTGAATGCTTTGAAGGCGATGCCACAGCAAAACGAGGTGGAACAGCCGGTCCTGAGCACGCCAAAACCGTTCGTGGCGCCGACTGTGGTTACAGTAACTGTGAAACCAGAGCCAGAGATAGCGGTAGCCCCAGAGACGAGTGCGGAGCTCCATGAGGAATATCTGGCGCCTGTGAATCCGCCTTCGCAACATTTAGATGGTGAGTTGACACATGTATTTGACGACATTTTTCGCCGTATTTAGACACATTTTAGTGATATTAAGTCGTCCCTTTTTCAAACTTTTGTATGAAAACTTGTCACAAAGGAACGACTTAATCGCCCTAACTGACTCTGAGTTCGGCCGTTAATTTTTATTTAAAATTAATACCTCAAGAAAGACAAGCTTGTTTAGGTACCTACTAACCGTTCACTCAGAAAAAAATATTAAGTAGGTATCTTACTACCTATCACACAACCTTGTCGCAATAGTCTGCCATTCAGTCAGTTATGACGTCAATTTTTCATTTTGTTCCCCGAAGTTGACGTGCCCGGAAGCACATAATTTTTATTATGAATGATTTCCTTAGGTACTTAGTCAAGGCAACGGAACTGTATGAGAAATGATACAGCCATGATGATTACATTCGGTCTCTCGTCACGGTTGTCGACCGACGTAACCAGTTCTTTTGTCGCCACTCGTGTTTAACAGCTTGACATGACTGGTGGTATGTACCTACCAGTATTTTCAAGTAGGAGTAACAATCACATTAAAGTTTTTGGATAAAAATACTGGTCAATTGGAAGCCGGGCTCGAGGACCGAGGGCTCCGCACCTACGTCAAACTTGTGTGAAACATTACAAACCCAATAAACTCCTGCTGCTACTTCTATCCTCATATTTTAGAAGCCCTACCACACATGTCATATCTATTACTATTCGCTATCTAAAGAGTTAAGCCGTTAAATTATTCTATGGGTGACGGTAATCGCTTTCCATCAGGCGATCCGTCTGCTCGTTTGCCTTCCTATACCATAAAAAAAAAAAAATAATAATAATGAAAGTGATAATCTTTAACTTATAACGCTTACATATAAGTATGAAGAGGTCTCCACACTACACCCTTTCGCCATAATAGCCTTCTTACGTCCAAATGCTTGCCCAGTGTCCAACTCCTTTTAAACTAGAAATAACAAAAGCTAGATTCGGAGTCAAGTAGCGAAATATTACGGGCAGGCGTTTCGTTTCGAGGCGTTATCTATTATTTTATCGAAATATCTTTCAACGAACGTAACGTAGATAATGACGCAGAATTTTCTTTTAATCGAAGGGCATTTCCCGCCGCACGAGTTTTTTTTGATAGTGAAAAGTCTGACGTAATTAATGTGTGTTTAAGATATCCAGATGGCATCATGGTTTCAGCAGTATCTCTATGTAAACTCTTGATTGCACAAAAAGAAAAAATACAAGTAAATTCGTACATAAACTGAAAAATTATTTATCAAACTTGTACAATGGAAAACTTATCCCTTTAAGGGGTCTGATACAATCGAAGAATTGAAATTCCATAGTTTGATGGGCGTTACCGTTAAGAGGACCTCGTATTTGGTTTTTACTCTATTTACCTAGTTTCTAATGACAGGGATAATGGGTCACAAGAGCTGGCATTTATGATGTATCATTAACATGGATACATGCACAATGGGCTATCATGGGCCACCTTGACCCACGGTGCCCCATTGTTTTGCGGTATGAGGGCGAACAGCCTTCTCGTTTGTGAATATTCGCAGTCGGCTATTAACAGAAAGATAACGTTATGAATAATGACATCCTCGTACGTGTCGATGGCGTAAACGAAGTAGATTAATTAAAAACTTGCTTAAGTAAACTGCACTCGCTTGCTCGATACATTTCTTTAGTTTTCGTCTCGTCAGGGGATGACTGAATGCTGTTCGGATAGGTAGAAATCGTGCCTACAAACTTAGAGGCATAATTAATATTTGAGGGACCAGCACGAAGAGAAGGTACTTAGTTTTCTATGTTTATCATTACATCATTATAGCTAGTATAGGTACAATACAATACAATACTAAACACTTTATTGTACACCAAACAAAAACATTACAGAGATACAGCACAATTAAAAACAACACAGGTAAACAACAGGCGGTCTTATCGCTGATTAGCGATCTCTTCCAGACAACCTACCTACCAAACAAAACTAGATTGAATTGTGTTGTACCGTAATTGACCAGTATTGGTAGCACCCTGCAGTCCTTGTAACCACTGTTACGAAAACACTCTTAGGGCCACTTGCACGCAGAATTTAACCCTGGGTTAAGGCACTAACTCGAGTTAGTAGACGTCAGATTCATACGAAAACTGTCATTTTAACTCGAGTTAGTGTCTTAACCCAGGGTTAAACTTTTCGTGCAAGTGGCCCTTACCCAAATAAGAAGGTATCTTCTTTAATAATTCCTCCAATAATTCCAATTTGACCATTTGCGACAGGCTTAGTAAAACTCGATTTTGTTACACTCATGCTATTTGACCATTTTATTTGACGATAAACGACTTAAAAAGATCATTAATCTAAATGCCACCAACTCTAAAAGTCAACAACTTAAAGACGCAAATGCGCGTTGACTGAATTACGGCAAAAAAAAATCTTAAGCGATATGATGGGTTAACTTCGCTTCGCTATCAACCGCTTTTTTCCAATTCTATAATCAAATAACCGCTACCATTCCAGACTACCGACCCGGCAGCTCCCAGTCGTTCCCGCTGCGGCCGCACTCCGACGACGAGGGCGGCACGCCGGGGCGGCCCGGCCGGGACTACCCCGTGCTCCCCGCCATCCCCCACACGGCCTTCGACTGCAAGACGCAGCGGTACAAGGGCTTCTTCGCCGACCCGGAGACCCGGTGCCAGGTATAAGAGGACTTTTTTGAGGGTGCGCTGAGGCCCTACCTACTTTGAAAATCGAAATTCACAGTTACTTTAGCTCCATCCCTGTTACTCGAGAATAGATCGGGAGAACGGGATGGAGCTAATGTAACTTCCAACTTCGAGTTTCAAGGTAGGGCCTGTGCGTTGTTCTACATAGGTATTATAAATTAGAACGACATGCCACACGATGATGAGTTAGAATACGTGTGGTGCTCTGTTAAAATCACACCGTTACCACGGCAACGACGCAACGCACCGACAACGCTCTTTCAAATTGTGTTCGTTTTAATTTTCAAATTAACGAACTGTATGAACTTGGTTAATCTACTTCTAGGTTTAAATATATATTTAATACTGGCAGTTCCATTCAATTTGACACAACTAAACTGTAGGTACTTAACCTTAAATCTAGAGTTATCTTTTCCCTGCAAGCCGTTCTTAGTACTGTAAGATTTTGTAACGTAACTTTGACCCGTGTTTACTCCGTAGGTGTGGCACTACTGCGACCTGAACGGCGGGCAGGCGTCGTTCCTTTGCCCGAACGGCACCATCTTCTCGCAGGCCGCGCTGACCTGCGACTGGTGGTTCAACGTGCGCTGCGCGTCCACCACGCAGCTGTACGTGCTCAACGAGAGCCTCTACAAGTTCATCCTGCCCCACTCGCCAAAGTTCCCGGAGGATTACAGCGGACCGCTGGTAGACAAGTAAGTTTATAGTCAAACTAGAGGATGACTTTTGTACGCGTAGAATTCCCGCTAGGTCATTTCCGAAAATATCCTAGGATATCCAACAAGTAGGTAATCCCCCTAAATTTCAAGTCCCTAGGTCTAGCGGTTCGATCAGATATTTAGTTTTTACTTTAATTATATAGTTATAGGGTGAGGGCACCAATTATGGACACTTAGCTGAAGGCACCAATAATGGAAACTTAACTCTTAACCCTTAAATGCATAGCGTTTTGAAAATCGAACGCGTCTTTAAAGTTCATTTCCAAATTTGAATTTTGACAAAGCTAAAAATCTTACTGCATAAATTCTAAGATAGAAATTTACTTAAAATGTACGTTTGAAATTGAACTTTAAAATATAAGATGTAGATCTACATCATTATGCATTTAAGGGTTAAGACTGCGCCGGCGCCGAGCGTACGCCGGATGTAGAGTGGCGCCCTCATTACTTTTATTGTGTTTTGTAATAAACTAAAGTATTTTCTTGAAATTGGACGGTATGTTTTTGTACTACAAATGAAAACACAAGTTATAGGTATATCACATAGTTTAATAAAAATTCACCTTCGAGTTATCAGCTTAACGGAAAAAAGTGGCCACCTTTTCCCTGTGTTTTTACTTGCACTACAAAAACGTATCGTCTGATTCCAAGGAAATTCTATAGTTAATTAGAAAATACAATAATAGTAATGAGGGCGCCAGTCTTAATTCAAAGATGATAATGTGGCGACATAGCGACATCTAACGGCAAACATGTACCACCAACTCGCCAGCGCCAATAGCGCCAGTGTCAGACAGCGGAACTAAAGTGGTCTAAATTATTATTATTATTATTATCATCCCAAGATATAGTAGAAAGTCTATGGTTCATATAGAGATGCTCTATCGTAACGCCTGAGTTTTCATTAATTGTTTGACTCTACAAAACCATATTTCCGGTCTTAGGATTGCAGTCTCAAGGTTGTATCTTAGGGATGTAGTCTTAAGAATGCAAATGGCTATGGGTCAGAGATCCCACTTACCATCAGGTGGCCTGTGTGCTCGCTCGTTCGCCTTCTATGTGCCATAAAAAAGGCAATTGTCGTTCGTTTGTTAAACATCTCAATATTCTCAAATTGATTTGTTTATCCGATGGGATGGGCGGCCCTCGAGTGTTTTAATATGAATATAAGCTATCTGTGTGCCTTTCCATAAACTTCCTCTACCCGTTGATGTATGCTTGCCTAATGAACAAATTAGTTAATTAATTGTATCTCAAATTCTATATCTTAACTTTTAAAATGAGTGTAATGCGATAGCGTGTACCTACGTCCGTTTACGCTCTATGCTAATAGGAAAATGATTTGGGTATATTTTTATACTGAAATTGGACATTTACGAAAAACAGTAAACAATAAAATGGACTTAATTCACGCAAACAACGGTTGCTAATAAAATTTGGAACGAATAATAAGTATGGCAATTAGCCACGCCATCTCTTAGTCTGATTGGCAGAATATTCACTTAGCTTTCTTGAAGATTGTATTAATTTCAGGTTTTATTTGAAAACTAATTATTAACATTTAAAAAATCGTTATTTTTGTACCACCCGGAAGATAACAACTTAACTAAAGATACCGTTCAGATAGGGCAACGACCCGTTATAGCATCTTATCCGTCGATACCAACCGATACTATAAAAACCGTTACTCCTTCCAGATACCTAACCCTAAAATTCAAAGAAATGGAGGACCAGTTCAAAAAGAATAAGAACAAACAAGCTTCAGAGAAGATAGACTCTGAAGAGAAAGACAAAAGTGAGGAATCCAGTGAAGAAACTAGTGAAAAAGGTTCGGAGGAAGACGACCGGAGTGAAGTGAGCGGCGTTAGCGAGGCGAGCGTCGTGGTCGCTTCGCCGGGGACCAGCGGCAACGTTCAGAGGCTAGAAGACTAGTACTATCTATTATACAACAACTGTCTTACTTAAATTAGCAGCATTATCCATCAAGGTCCGCGAGCGATGACCTTGCGGCGAATTTTATTTAGACTGTAGGCTAGGCGCTACTGTGATAGAGCTAGACTCATCGGTTTCAATTTGTGTAAATGAATGCATTGTAGTCAAACGCGTGTGAAGGTTGATGTTCTACATTACGATTTGCCATTTGACTTAGTTATTTATGTTTAAAAGCTTTGTAAAGAATTAAACTTGCCATAATTAGCCATGTTTAATTCAATGGCTCTGCTAAGTATGCAGTAGGATCTAGTGAAAAACGGTATAAGTAAGTCAACTAACCTCCCTTTACGGGTGGTAGGACCTTGTGCAGGGTCCGTCTGTATCGCTACCGCCATCTTATCCATTAACCTAGCACCAAAACAGCAGTGTTCGCATTGTTGTGTTCCGGTTTGGGGATAAGACAGCCGGTGAAATGACTAGCATAGGCATTCCATCTTAGTCCTCAGGGTTGGCAACGCATTTGCAGTCTTAGGATTGCATTGCAGTCTTGTGAATGCGAATATCTATGGGTCACAGTTTCCACTTACCATCAGTGCATTGCTTGGCATGTGTGCTCGTTTGTCTACTCTAAGCCATAAAAAAAAATTACCTCGTAATTTAAAGGGTAGGGTAGGGGAAGGGAGTATTCACTGAAAGACCACAACGTCGCTGTGCTGATGTTTATGGACGACGGTGACTGCTTGCCATCAGGTGGCCCGTATGCTCGTTTGCCTTTTACGGATATAAAAAAATCATATACGGACTATACTAGACTTAAAACTCTTTTTATTTAATATTCAGAAGATTTAATAAGTACCCTTTTTCACTATAGGACCCCAGCATTTTAGTTGTATGTATGCGTGTGTGACGTGAGATATAGATAGACGATGATGTGGTATAAGTTTATATACTTATTATTATGTAGTACATTACCAGAGAAGAATTGTAAATACTCAAAATTACGTTGTTTGGTAACACATGCAGTTAAATGTGTCCTTGGCAAAGGCTGTTCTGTAATTAAATGTTCAATACTTATCTTACCATTAAAACCTTTAGTTAATGACATATTGAACTGTGTGCGTTAGCTGATGTATGGGACGACTTGTGTGTGAAGGCAGAGAACACGTCTGCCAATAGATATAAGTAACACTATTTTTTGTGCTATAAATTATATATTATTTAATTTTGTACATATTGTATTTATTTCGCACCCTCAGAGGCCAATGCAGACACAGACCATTACTCTACGACGTTAAACAATATTGCTCATGACGTATTAGCGCACTTTCGACGGTACGATACCTTTTTTTTACTTGACAGTAATGGCGACACGGTTAAAAACGATACCATAACACGTCACTGGCAATATGGTTTAACCCTGTTGAATACAGGCGCTCATGGGTAAGTATGGACTGAGGTTGGGTGCAAATTGGCAAGGGCGTAGCTAGGATTTTGTTAAGGGGGGGAGGGGGGCGTACCTCGCTACACCCTTGCAAATTAGTTGCCAGCCTCGTCGAAGTAGGTACAGGTATACTGTACGTACTTCGATGATACTAAACATTTTTCCAGTTTCTTTACTCCCACACCGGCGGTGAACATCGCTGTTCATCGTCAAGGAAGGCAATCTATTGATGCCTGACTATTTAGGTACAGGTTCTACTATATTTAGGTCATGGGGTAGGTATTAGGTACAAAGAAACTACATTATGTAATGATTGATGAATTTATTTACAAGTACCTAGATGTCGATAAAATTATTCACTAGTATTTGATACTACCTATACATTAAATAAATTAATAACAACAAAGTGTTCCTAATACGAAATATGAACTTTTCATTACACATAATCACAATTTGCGAGAAATCAACATAACACTCCGCGACAATCTGTTCTAACACATTTAGTGCGAGATTACTTCGTCATTGTATCTGCCGAGGAACGACATACATTCTCAGATTGGGACTTTTAACAATGATCTACTACAGCAATGCTTAATAAGTAAATACAGGGATGAAATATTTACATGAGATTTGACCAAGAATGAGAATTAACACGAATTTAACAATTACGTGACAAGGGATAAACACCCATTCGATTACAACCATTTAAGCTAGTCTGTAAACATTCATCAATACGATGCGATAATGTTTATACAAAAATATCATTTGGAACGAAGGTTCTTAGCCAGATAGAAACCATACCTAATTAATTTCAAAAGCGTGTGTTACACTCCAATTTGATTATGAACACACATTTCTTGGAATTTTTCTATCTAAGCGAGTCCAAACGGAATTAATGTTTTACCTGAATCACATTTTACAATTATTTACATATAAGTAGCTCGCGTCAGAGTAAATATTTCAATCACATTAGCTGTTTCCATTTCAGTCTTTAGGGTCTTAAGCCTTCTTTCTTTTCCTTATAACGAATACAACCTAAGTAGGTACAATTGATTTGAGCTGCCACGTCCGAAATGGTTCCCAACCCTCAAACCGATTAGGATGAAGTTAAAATTTCGATATGAAATGCGTACACAAAATTTTCTCACAGTTCTGGAGGCATCTATTGAACAAGCTGAGAGTTGGGGGTCCAGGTTCGATAGCCAAAACCGACGGATTTACAGTACCTACTAACACAAATGCATTTCCATGGCAAACCGTCTACTGCGCGTATTCAGATATCAAAACTACACAGCAGCGTCAAACGCTAATGTTTATTTCACTGACTGACGCTTTCATAAGTATATTTAGACACAAAAATATTCACTACTTCCGTTTATACAGATAAACACGAATGCAAATCAACACGTTCACCTTTTTGGGTAATAAGTAGGTACATATAATACAACACACACCGCAGTGTTACGAGCTAGTGTCGAAACGTGTTAAGAAGTGACGCAGGAACATATTGACATAATATCCTGCGGATGAATGCTTGCGACGTGCCGTGAAAGTTAAAATCCATAAATTAAACTACTTTCTGTCGGAACTTCCGTGCAGTACAACCCACGGTTCTAGAACCGGCTTAAATAACAATAAGTAAGATACTCTGAGATTAACCAACCTACTTAAATTACGTTAATTTACCCTGTTTATAAAGCATATTAACGAAACCTTACCTACGTAGAACAATACGCCCAAAAGGTGCGTTTTGCGATACATTGCAATACGCACGTTAAACAACAATACCTAAAGATAACTATACGATTCACATCAACGCGATGGTATACGCATAAATTCGTGGTCACAGAGCAAAGCAGGGGTCGGGTCGCGTCTGTGAGTGAGATTCGTTTCATCTTATTCGGCCGATAGACCTGGTCTACAAGGGTTAATATTCTGATTCTTCAATTGCTGTCCTCATGTTCCGCGAAAACGGTCAAAGTTTAGAAACACACTGAACTTCTCTTTAAGGTTTCTCTAAACTTCAGATTTGATAGCTTTATACGCTATACTGAAATGTTGGTCATCATGAATGGAATCTGCACCGGAACTAAGTACAACCAGTTCTTCAAATAAAGCTAATTAAAAACACACGACGAAATCGTACGATCATGAATGGTTGCAATTGAATCGTCGAATATTCAAGGTCATCTTAAACGTGCAGATTCTTTTGATTGAAACCAGCTCTATAAACACTGGTTTCTTCTAATCTACAGGTATATAAACTTGTTCCAAAATGTGTATAAGATGACCTTCCGCTAAGGAACCAGGCAACGATGGCCGTTTGTCAAGGTTGTTTAATGTTTGAGCAGCAGCGCGGCATGCTTCAGGCGCAGATGCGAGCGCAGAGTGTCAATTCGGCTGTAGGTGGCCGGGCAGTAAGGGCAGAGCGAGCGCTGCGCCGTGTGCGAGTGGAAGTGGTGCCAGCGGTTGGAGACCTCCTTGCCGCAGGACTTGCAGCGCCAGAGGGCGGCGCTCTCCGCGGCCGCCTCGAACATGCTGTGGTAATTGTACTGCGGGGCCGCCGGCACGTAAACTCGGTCTGGAACGTACATCACTCACCCTCATTCCTGCCGTCCCTAAGACTGCCACCTCTATAAGTTTCATTCATTACAAACATCGAGGTTTAACTAGGACTTTCTCAAGGAAAACAAAATAAAAAAACATGGTTGAAATTAAAGTAAATAAAAAAACAAGGATAACACTTACGAACTGCCGCTGTTTGGATACAAACAAATCAACATAATTGACAAAAGCGTTACAGTCTGATCCGGTCCAGTAAAGGATTTAGAACTCTTTAAGCGAGAGACCCGAGGAACCTCCTCCCCGAACAAAATGTAAAGACTGGATAGATTATTTTAAGTCAAAGCCGATAGCGTAGCCTGTAGTATTAGGAGACGGCTATGTTATTGTGCACCAGCTTTGGAGACAGTGATATTTTAACAAATGTCAAATATATTCCCAGCGGAATAATAGAGCTCTCGGTAGACCGTTACCTTAGAAGGTATAAACATGGAAGGGTTATTTTTATTTTAAATCTTTCTTCAATCCTGACCAATGACAGTTCTCAATTATTTGTCTTTGTCACTTTTCTATACTCTTCTGTTGGAAACCGCAGGCAGATTAAAACATACAAGTATATTGCTTGCAATTTTGTTATTTTTCAAAGCTATATCTTGTAGCATTATAAAATTAGGCCCTCAAATCAAGAGCCCCATTGTATCTCTTCAGCAAAGGGTACGATGACCTCAATGATCTGAAGCAATTTATTTGGCTGGGTTCTAAAACTTTCACGCGATACCTCTAAACATTTTTGGCACAGGAGAGAAAGGCGTGGACTTGTTTTGTTAGGGATAGCCTTGTCATACATGGTTTTGTTGACAATTCTTTAGCTCAGATGCAACAACTCATGTAACATAAGCTAAACTTCTTATATGTAAGAATAATATTTCCTTTGAGTCATATTGTTCACCCTAATTTTGATCTTCTCTCGATCCTTCTCCAATTCGAGTCGCCACTGAATATTCCAGTAAGCTGGTTTAATCTTTTACATTATTTGTCTTTACTATAGTTTCAATTGCAAAATCTGTGTTTGAGATATCATTATGCTGCTCGACGATAGGAGAAGTAATCTTTGAGCCATTGCACTAAGAAACATTTGATCAGATTCATATTTCATCTCGTAATTTTGATAATAAGAAACCTTTTATTAGCCCCATAGGATTAAAAAAAAACTTTAGGTTTAGGCCAGCTGAGATCCACTGTAGATATATATTCGCGAAGCACACGAAACAGTCACGAGTGAGACGCGCATACAACAACCAAAAGGCAGCGCAAGCGTCGGTCCGTCCGTCCGTTCGTAGGTCGTGCGGAACAAGGACGGGCAGCTAGTGGGAGGGAGTGAACGCAAACTGAAACTACACGGCTTGTAACATACCACAATTTAATGTAAAAATTAGTAATAAATACAACAGATAAATGCAGGAGTTTGCAACATGTTAAAATTGCATTACATAACATCAAACAATGTGAAAAATAATAATTGCATTAACTGCTTGCATAAAACAAAATAATTTAAATTAAACTGTAAATGGAGGCATCAAACCAAGACATCAAACAAAATATTCATAAACAACAAATCGTTCATAAAATCTCATGTAAAAATATAACGAGTCTGATAAATCAGCTGTTAGAGACGCGATTTGACGCCCCCGCCCTACTAGTATTAACTATTGTGATACACGACGCTATAACAAATTGGCTAACGTTATAAGAACAAATAATCGCAACTAGACCATCGCTATCCTGACATAACCACGGTGCTCGTCCTGCACTCCATTGTTCAAATGATAGATCACATCCTTGTGATAATAGTGTAAATTTTAATATACAATAAATTGGAATATTCAATAAGATTGGCCAAATAAGTGACTAGGTCCACAGGACCTTCATTTTCATAAGACTAATTTTAGTAATTCGTTAACCTTATGTATAAATTCCATATGGCATAATTTTGCTTTCATTAAGTCCATTTACGTGGTCTCCATAAGTATTATTTAAGTTGCACACTTTCTGAAAGCTGAAAAGAGATCAAAGGTAGATATTTCTGAGCCAAACGATGTGATACTCCGAATGTTCGGGCCAGACACTATCATAGTATCCTAACCTACATCTAAAATATCTACGTTACCAACCGATTTGCTAAAGCAAATTCGTCAATAAAATTGGTCTCGACAGTAATAATAGTAAACAGCGTTCGTTTCCGAGCGCGGATAGCTCTGATCTAACACTAGCTTGCGCGACAATAAATTATTAAACAGTACGTAACTATTACGATTGGCAGAGGTAAACAAGCTAAACCTTAACATTACCAGCTACGGGCCGGGGCAGTGTACACGCCGCGCCGCTGCGACGGCTCGGCACCATACAAGTAGGAGTTCACTTATGTAATACGATAGGTAGTAGGTAGTAGTAACTCTTTCCAAGACATTATTATTACTTTTAAAATATCCTTTAGTTTGGTTACGTAATTAAATAACTAGTAATATTGCACTGAGTATGAAATGCTATCAAATAATAAGCGCCCACGTAATGAGAAGTAATATAGTTACAATAAAACTTTAAACAACAACGCTTAAAATGAAAATAAATCTTTGAGGAAGATATATTTGGTGAGATAGTTACTATTAATAATGTCATTAGGGGTGGAGGAGCTTAGTACTTATAGTTCAAGTGGGCCCCTACATTCAACAAACAATTGTTTAATCTAGCTATGAATTATGACTATTAAAAAATTGCACAAGTGAAATTGCATGTTCACAGCTAACACCACTGTCGCCACCAGTTGTGGGAACGCTCGCGCGGGACGCTCTGCGCGTCGTTCATCGGGAATTATTAGAATTTACAAATCGGTGTCTTAACATTACGTTTATATTTATTAGTACATTTTAAGATCTCAGAAAACTGAATGTGAATGACGAGTGATACTGTAATCTCGAGTCGTGTCCGGACAGATGTGACCTCACTGGATGCTAGATGCCTTACGTTATGCAACTAATCATAAACATTAATCATAGGTTCTATAATAGGAGTCGAATCGTAGCGTGTTAACACTCTTGGTTCTAGCACCATTCCATTTTATCACATTTCAGTTACCGTACCACTCTAAGTGTTTAGCTAAAAATGTAACAATCTTAAATCTTAATTGAAAATACATACATACATGCTAGGTTAGTCCCAATCGTAGAATGCCAATATTAGTTACTAAATGCGCAACCCGAAACGTGCGCCGCGGCCCAGCGGTCACGGGCCGCGGCGCGGGCGCGGCCGCCCGTACAACTAAACACCTACCAACGATAAAATCATAAAATATGTTAACATCTCAATTCATTATATTACATCTAACCGTCAACTGAACATAAACGAAATCCATTTTATATATGTCGAATAAAAACAAACAACACCGATAAATCAAAATATATATAGTCATATAAATGTAAATATAAAAAGTATATTAAATCAGACGATACGATATATCTAAGTATAAAAAACAATCTCCGTAAATAGATCAACTATAGTCTAGTATAAAAATCTTTTCGTATGTTTCCTTAGGCGCTATCCGTTAATACATCACAAGTCCTTAATAATATCCATCTCGCAAAGGCCTCATAGAGTTACAAATGCATCTACACTGAGATTCAGTCATTATTTATAAGTCGTTGACCGACGACGGATCACAATCTCTGCCAGTTCTCGCACCCCGGTGTCCACTCCGCGCAAGGATGTAACGTAAACATCGGATACGGCCCGAGAGCCTAACGAATAAATATAACGAGGGGCGCGCCCCTATTTACGCTATCGATATAATATAAAAAATAATATGGTAATAAAATTAACGTCATATTATTATTGCTTTCGCCCGTTCCCGTATAGCAATTGGTATAGAAATTAGCTCACCTACTTAACGCCTAACGACCGACGCGTCAAGGTCACACTGGGGCAAGTCAAAACGCACAACCGAGACAATACTAAAACGAGTCGCCCTAAGACAAACGATAAGGCCCGCTTAAGTAATAGCACTTGAGCTTAATCCTAGGTAGTTGGGTTCCCGGCGGGGGCGCGCTCACAGAGCGCCGAGCCCCGGCCAGGAGGCGGGCGATCAGTCGAAGCCCGCGTCGAGGTGCGCGGCGAACAGCGGCGGCGGCGGCGGCTGCTCGAACTTGCGCGTGTCCGGGTTGTACGCCGGGTGCTTGAACTTGCAGTGCGTGCGCAGGTTGTCCGAGCGCGTGTACGTGGCGCGGCACAGCGGGCACTCGAACCGCCCGGGGAAGTGCACGTGGTAGTGGTTCCGGATGTGCGTCACCACCTTCCCGCACAGCTTGCAGCGGTGCAGGTTCAGCGCGCCGGCCACGCGCTCGAACGTCAGCCGCATGTGCCAGCCCTTCGAGCCTGCAACCAGCCGCCAGTCAGCGCGACCACACCCTGCCCATCCCTTCGAACCTCCACCAGGAAACAACATCCTCCTCATCCTCATCTTTCTGTTTAATTTAAGCGATCCAAATTGAACTAGCAGCCATATACCCCCCATTATTTAAAGTACCTACAATCAAATCAAGTTTATCTCATATCTATATAGGCGTTTTCCGCATCTGTCAAATCAATCGTCGCTCCACTGCGCCCTCCAGTACTTGATTACCACTTTTTACGAATAACCTAGAATAATGGTGAAGACCTTTGGGCAATGCCTGTCGAACATGAAGTGTTTCGGCGACATGATGATAATGATGGTGATGAGAATAATCTGAGTCTGTACCGACTCTAGTGTAAATAAGAAATGCTGGTAATAAACTAATATCTATAGAATCAAATGAACGATAAAAACTTCTCATGGCTTCAATGCCTAATTTGACAACGTACACTCCATTCTCTTTTATTCGTTATTATTTGCAAAGAGTAATAGAAAGAGGCCAGTTTAATAATTAGTTTTTGTAAATAAGCTACTTTTAAGCATCAAGAATATCTCCATTAAAGTAACAAACATTTTTGATCTCTATCTCTCAGTAACATAAGAGTCGTTCTCTTTTTTTACCAACAATAGCTTATCCTCAAAAAAGAATAAATATACTTTGTTTTTTTTCTTATTCCTTAAATTTTAAATAACTACATTTTTATTAAAATATATAATCGTGTATTATTGACAGAAATATACCCGATGTATACATGTAAACTTTGGAAATCCTTTCTACGAGCCCCATGTCCTTAAGGAATAAAATTCATCAACATACGTGTATACACTTCTACTGTACCATACTTTCCGACATTGTCTCATAAATCAATGGTACGAATTTAAGTACTTTTAAGATAACAGGTCCATATGTTACAGAATAAATAAAAATAAAGTCTGTAAAGAAGAACGAACCATAAAACATTTAAACTAATTTATGTCTGTCAACTTTTGCGCTAGCTCAGTACTTGTATACAACATTAATCGTCATTTATTATGTAGATATCAATTTATAGATCCCACCGGGACTAAGCCGGTGCGACCCGCTATGAGGTACTAAAATAATGGGTAGATACAACTTGGAATATTTATCCTGTTCCCAATGTGGACGAAAGGATGGGCACAACTGCAAATAGTACCTACCTCTCCAGACGAGTTCCCTCTACCTTTGGCATCTGATGCCATAAAAGTGAATACTAAAATTGATGCCATACAAGTGATTAATTGATGCCATACAAGAGATTTATTGATGTCATATTAAGAAACGGATCTGTTTTCAGTGGTTTCGGCAGCATTCGCATTGCGAATGAAAATGACATCCTATCTTAGAATAGTAAAATAGCAATTCCAAAAAGATTATTACGCAAACAAGGGCCGACTGAAACAATATTTTTTAGCACTATTCAAAGCTTGGTTACTGACTGTTAACGCCGTACTATGCTCTCCTAATACTATTTAATAAAAAAGCATCAATAACGAAATACAAAATACTAAAAAGAGTTATTGAAACCAAAGTATCAAGTTTACATGTTTCCAAAGTAATATTTGTACAATCCAACGGAGATTCATGCACAAATGAATCGATGATATTGAAGAAACGGTGGTCGTCGTCAGTGTTATAGTCGCATGATGTGGTTAATAGCACACAGGGCCCCATAATGTTCGAAAGTCTCGGAAGTAAGGTTAGCCATTATGTAGAGTATGTAGAAACAGTAAAGCATGGATTAGGAATGAAAAGAAAAGAAAGTGGTTTAAATAAAGGAATATATTTGCAACAAACATACATGGTAACGAAAGACTTACATTAAAGCAATTCATAAGGGTTGGTAAATTATTGTATAAAGGAGAAATAAATTATGTGTTCCGTAATAACATAATCAGAATCAGTCTTGGTTGCCTGACAGCTTGTATCAGTTTAGTCTAAATATAAGAGGAACAACAAGAGATCATTAAGTTTGATTTGTACAAGATCTTTAGTTTCGATTGGCCCCAGCGGCAAGCTGAAGAGTATTTACTATTCTTTATTTTACTATTATATACAAATAGATCCTAGACAATGAAATACAATCTCACCTAGCAGTCGAGGACAATTTTAACACCAAGGTATACAAGTTATTCAAATAGCAAATTAATGTTTTAATTTAAAAGCTAAAACTAGGCTTAGCGATAATTTGATATCATAAGGCTTTCGTTGTTAAGCGTATGTTATTGTTGCACAAGTTAAAAGTTTCCACATGTCTCAGTGCTTAAGCTCAAGCCGAATTTTCGCTTTTGATATTAAGTATTATTTACTGTTAAAAAAAACGAAATAAAACACCACACCTTAAGACTAAGTTACATAATTGTTAGGATCAACGAATAGTGCGCTTAAGTCAGCCCGGGATCAAAGGAAAAACTGCCTTAGTAATACCCAGGAAGCTCATACGAAATATAATCCCGTGGTTACTGAGGCACTTTCTAGTATTGGATAGTGTTATCTCTAGTAAAAGAAGTCACTTTGAAGATCCAAAACCCAGATGATTCACAGCCTATTAACATTAAGATTATCCCTAGTTCACACAAAGCTTCATAATTTGATGAAGAGATCAATAACTATGACTCAAATCAATCTGTTTCCGTTACAGCATTACAGTTAATTAGGTCATCTAAGCGAATCAACATTTAGCTTGTATGTTGGACAGATTATTCGGCCCTAATACTGAGAAGTGTTTCATGCGGAGATGCCTTTTGAGATTATCGGCGCGCGTCAGAATGATAGGACACAAGGGGCATTTGTGCTGCGCCGGATTATGCGATTTCATATGCTTCTTTATATTGGAGACAAGTTTACCGCACACCCTACACGGAACAGGAACTGTGTACGGCCTAGAGTTAAGTTCAGATTTTTTATTATTATAATCGGTATGTCTGTAATTCTCTTGAGGCATACTATTTTCGTCAACGCCGTAGTTTTCACCTGCAATATTACGGTATATCTTCACTTTCGGTAAGTTTTGGCATGCTACCACACGGAACTCGGACGACCACTATCACAGTCCACTAGCCACACATTTGCCCAATACATAACTCTTATTTTGCAAGTTTTCTCATGCAGTCCTGACTCGTCTAGAAAATTATTTCAATTTTGAGTTGACGCTATTTCAAAAACATCCGTTTTTTTTGTAACCTTGAAATTGCCAATTAAAACTATGTATAGTTTCCCTAAGCCCTTACAGGGGGCGCCAAATCACCATGAGAATTGTTTTCACACCGATTTCTTCATCATAGTTAATAAGGATAATAAGAAAAGATACCCAAAAGCGTTATCAAAATGGTTGATGCAAACTAAATCCATAAGAAGCGACCATGTTAGGCATGCCGAGGGGTGCATGCATCTACAGAATAATCAATAACATCTACGAAAATCGCGGGCCGGGGTCAATATCTCCCTATGGTCGAATAGTTCGTCTCCGAAGATATTTTTGATTATTACTGTAGAACCAAAGCGTTAAATTCCGCAAAGCACTGAAATCTTAGCCAATATTCTCAAGTTTTCCTTTGCGATGCGTTAATTCTGTTACCGACTCATTAAAGACGAGAAAATTATGGCATAGATTTAGTAAACATGAAATGTGATGACTACACAATATGTGCCATAAACAGTCAAGTACTAGGGTTCGAGGAATCGTGAAGGCTCACAAGTTGGGTTCTCACTCACCGTCGATGGTGTCGGTCTGGTCGGGGTGCGGCGGCAGCGGCGGCTCGCCGTCGCCCGCCTCGTTGCCGAGCGCGTGCTGGCTCAGCATCGACGCCATCTCCGTCACTCCCATGCCCTGGAATATGCCGCGCTCTCTTTTACTTTCGGAATAAGTAGTTAACAAATAAAAGCTGAAATTATGTTATACCCACCTAAAACACGAGTGGAAGGTTGTTCTAATAAGGCACGAAATCGAGATCTCATTTGTTTATTATGTATCCATTTTAAATAAAATGCTTTGTTCCTTACGCATGGCACTAGCTAGTGGAATATTGCTGTTTTAAATATATATAAGGCATCTAAATATCACAGCATACCTTTACAACCTAAAACTATTAGCATTTTTTGAATGCCTGAATTTTATTTTTAACTATAAGCATCATCGAGTTCCGTGCGAGCTCTATAGGAGTGTTCTCGGTCCTGACAGAACTTGTGGGCCTTGCACTTGTTGTGATGGTTCACGATCTCCAGTCTGAAGTTGGCGTTGCCTTCAATGAACGAGGTCCTAGTGACGGCCAGTTCGTGCGCCCATTTCCGGCAGACGTTACAGAACATAGTGTTGGCTGTCGAGTCGTATTGCAACCAGGGGTAGATGGAAAGCCAGTTAGGCCGGAATCTTCCTCCTTTTCGCACAGGCACAGAGGAAGGGGTAGGATTCGAAGGGTTGGGGAGAGAATTGGCCTGCTGCGGTAGAGCAAGCATGTGAGCGAGTATGGTGGCTGGCCGGGCCGGATCCGACCTCGCTACGCTCGTTTCCTCTTCTCCCTCGCGCCTCTCCGGCCTCTGCCAACAGACAAGGAAAGGATTGCCCTGCTTTACTCTAACAATTTTGTGATTTATGCCAATTGTGATTTTCGAAATGAGGCAGATCCCTTCCTTTCTGTTGACGCCATATTCAATTATAAAAGTGGGGAAGTCACAATAGAATGAGAGTCGAGAACATAAGTTTATGAAGCAGAAGAAAAAGATCTTCCATAAGATCTAACATAAGAATAGTTTGGTTATATTATAAGAGATGCGGTAGGATAAGATTAGAATTAAATTAAGAAAAAAAACTTCGTTCAAAGGCTCGTGCTCGGAACAATCGCGAAGGTCACGAGATAAAAAAAAACATTAGATTACATTAATATTACGAACGAATTCGTGAAGCGTTAACATTTATAGCGAGATAACGCACAGCAGTTCTGCAAGCAAACTCGACCTTCCATCACATCTCTTCCGGTAGCTCCCCCGTCTTACACGGATCCTATATTTCTTGATGCTATTCTGCATTTTAAAACCCACACAATTCTTGCTCTTGGTAATTTTAGGCTACGATCTGTTTAATAAATCTGGATGTCGGTACCAGGAACCTCGTCCCAAACTAAGCTTTAAGCTGGTCCTGATGACGAAATACATACTTATAAAGAGAAATAAATACTTAAATACATAGGAAACATCCAAGATTCGAGAGAATCTTGCTCATCCGGGACAGTTAGCTTCATAAGAAAGGACAGCTCACCGAGTCATCGTAATAGAATTCTGTTGCATATTGTTTCTGCATGTCTTCAATTCCTTATTGCTGAGATCATAACACGTTAAATGTATTTTTACAACCATCTAGACTTTCAGGTCCCAGGCGGTAGGTCTTTTGCTTCGTCACAAATCATCATCATGGTTACAGAATTAACAACAAGTTTTTAGAATTGCTGGGAATTCTGTAGCTCTGCCTACCCCACTCTTGGAATGAAGGCGTAAAGGTATGTATGTATGAAGCGGATATTATATAATGAAAAGTTTCTCATTTATTAAAAATATCTGATTTATTAAACCGTATTTAGGGTGGTAGGGATTTAGACGATATTTTTACACAATTAATACTAAGGTTAAGATACTATAGTTAAAATATGAAATAAAAAGTAACGAAATGTACTTATATCGACATAGTTTTGCGTCTGTATTCCACTTTAAGTGCGCCCATCTAACTTCCACATCGTAATCATATTTTTGGCACCAAGTGAATAAGAACTGTCTTAACGTCATATTCGAAAAATAATTTCTTAATGCACCTCAAAGATACCCAGGAATATTTCCTCCTTTCAAGTCACTAGACTCAGCGGTTTAGGCTATACGTTCTGTCAGACTGTTATTTGTATAGATAGATACAGAAGCTGGACTAGAAAAGAGGCCCTGCAAATAGTGTAGTGTTACTCTAAGATGTTTACCGGTAGATGCGCCTGGTCGTAGTGTCCATGGTGCGGCGGGTAGGGCGCCTCGGGCTCCTGCTTGACGAGCGCGTGCGGAGAGCGGCGCGCCGCGTGCGCCGGCGGCGGCGTGGACGGCTCCGAGCCCGAGCCCGTCGACCCGCCCTTCCCGGACTTCAGGTGCCCCTGGACACATTGGGGCTGCTTTGTTTTTAACAATGGTGCTAGGTTTCAATCGTATTAATCCTCTCGCAAAGAAAACGGGCACTGTTTATAGTGTCAAAATATATTTTGAGACGAAAAAATCCTATTAATACTCTTACTTAATAATTATTTATTTTTGCAGCATCGAATTTTATTTCTTTACGCTGTATATGTGACAGTTTTCTTTGCAAAGGTGCTTATTTTAAATGTGAAAGTTTTAACGATGTTTAAATTTCAATCAAACCTAAACGGCCAAACGTTTTGGTTTGGTGACGTAATTTGACGCACAGATAGTCTTTATCCTGGATACATAGGATAGATTTTTATGCTGGAAATAGTTCCTGAGGGAAAACAATAAATGACTTCTACACGGACGGAGTCACGGGCAATCGCTAGTTTGCTTTGCATATATTATAATATCAGTTTAAATACGAACCGTAATCTAAGATTTTACTAACATAAATTTGTGACGAAATCGATGCAATGGATGTCATTTGTATTTATAAATTCGGTTGTTTAATATTTTTCTCAACTTAATAGGTGTCCATGAGTGATATGCTAAAGCTGACAAATAGTGAAAAATTGAAATTCAGTTTTACTTAATGACATGTGTCAATAGTCGTCCTTAACCTTTTCAGCGCCATGGAGAATTTAAATTTAACGACGTCACAAGTATGAATGGCAATAAAGGTAGTTTAAATCAGTAGAGTACGTAACATTTACGTTTTAATTATTATCGGATATCTGCCGTTAACGTTTGAACAATATTTAAAAAAAATAACAGTAACGGTAATCAATTAAAAATAGTTTAATCAAGTCAGAACTATTAACATAATTTTAATGAAACAATATTCAAATTTTGTGAAATCATTTCACTTTGCATACCTAATTTGATTAGGACTGGATTCTGAATCGAAACCTAAATAAGTATTCAGTACCCGTATGTAGATCTATGTTTGGACCAAATTTAGTCTTCTTTATGACTTTATGACTATTTCAAAAGATTTTAAACATATATCGATACCATGTCAAAAATATACTCGGGTTTTTTAAAGCTCGCTTTTTTTTATGGCATAGAGAAGACAAACGAGCACACAGGCCACTTGATGGTATGTGGAAACTGTGACCCATAGACATTCGTATTCACAAGACTGCAATGCAATCCTAAGACTGCAAATGCGTTGCCAACCCTGAGGACTAAGATGGAATGCCTCTATGCTAGTGATTTCACCGGCTGTCTTATCCCCAAACCGGAACACAACAGTGTGAACACTGCTGTTTGGCGGTAGGTTAATGGATAAGATGGTGGTAGCGATCCGGACGGACCCTGCACAAGGTCCTACCACCCGCAAATTTCTATTTTAATTTAGTGAGTCGTGTGATGCAATTAATTGTGACCATCAAGATGTGAATCGAATTACGAAAGTTGATAATAAGTATTCAAACTTACTGCACCGGTCAAAAATAAATAACTATAACACCTCCGACGCCGGTCTCACAACGCCGTATATCACACACTGCGGGCCGTTCAAATGGCGTTACATCATCAGCCTATGCAATTTAAATTCGTCACGTGATTAAACACAATCGTTTCAATTTTGGTATGTTCCTAGCATTCTAGTGTTAGCCCATCAAATATTTTCGATTTTAAATCCAATTATTTTGTATTGGTAATAACGCGATGTTTTTAAACCATAAGTCTGGATTGATATATGAGATTGGAACCTTTACCTGTCTCCATCTGTCATTGTCTAGAACCAAAACGGGTTAAACGACATCAATGCGTTTCTGTGGCTCTTCAAAAGTTTGTAAAAGTAGAGCTGTAAAACGAGTTTGTGTGAGATTTTTAAATTTAAATTTAAAATTGTTATTATTAATAGAATTTGTCCGCCACTCCGTCTCCGTAGCTTATTCCTTCATGGTATCAAATTTGCCGAACTAAAAAGTATCTTATGCGTCAATCCAGGATGAAGACTATCTGATCTAAATCTGTTATGTGCCCTATCACCATCTCTCGGCGATATACTCTGCCTTTTTGAAGAATATTGGTTTCGCCCTCTTTGTCTATGATGTGTATAATAGTAATATAATAGTAGTGTCTTGATATAGTATGGCTCATTTTTAATGTGTAATGTGTCTGACGCTTTGGCATCAAGCTGTAAGTCATTCATGTCCTTTGATAAATAAATAAATATATCGGTTGTGGCGTTGTACCGTTAAGAAAAAGAAACACAATTTTGCATTTATTATATTAGTTAAGGTAGTAATATGAACGGCAGCTTATTGAAGGTCACGGAAACTGGTTTTGGAGATAGCCATTATATCTAATACATATTAAATATAATACAATACTCCAATTCAAAAAATGATTCATATCAAAGGATGAACATATTGAAGATCCAAAGCTTCCTACCTCATAGTGCCTGTAAGTCAGATCGATCTCGTCCCTGTTGATGGCGGAGTTCTTCCGTTTCCGCTTGTCGGGCGGCGCGTGCGCGGGGAGCGGGGGCGCGGGCGGGAGCGGCAGCGGCGCGGCGTGCGCGGCGGGCGGCGTGGCGAACGTCTCGCCGCGGGAGAGGTTCTCCGCGCTCACCGACGGCGTGGACCGACCTTCGCACTGGACGGGGGCGAACTTACAAGTTGGGAAGACGGAACGTAGGCCAGCTCATGTGTGCATGGACTCAGAAGTACTTAGTCGCGAAATTACAGACTCCGCAAAACGACCACATCGTTTTTAGTCTACATTATAAAATGCCCGTGTCCCAAAATAACCGCTTCGTTTGTTTTATT